>JANBOJ010000235.1:0-25203 GCA_027574685.1 Coemansia erecta
CCAGCACGAGCGCGCGTACTTTAAGCAGTTCCAGCTGCGGTCTGCCGACGAGCCGATGACTGTCTTCTACCGCTGCTGCAACAAGGCGTGCAATCACAGCTGGAAGGAAAATTGAACCACTTCTGTGGAGAGATGGACGTACAAACATTCCATGCATGAGCGACATGAAAATCCGTACTTCTGGCTTGAAGTCCGCTTTTGGCGACGGTACGCCAGCCCAACGCATTCCGTCTCTAGCTGCTGAAAGAAATCAGCGGAGAGGCTTACCGCCAATGTACTTCTTTCCTATTGTTGTTGATTTCTGCTATTTTCCGACTATTAAGAGCCTTTTGGTGGCTCTATTGAAGAGCATCTGGATTAGTTTGCGATAGTGACTTTGGCTCGTGCATCGAGTGTACAGAATAGCCAAACAATGGTCGAAAGCAGCGCCGACTACAAATACGACGCTCAGTCTTTTGACGCGAAGCACACTGCACCAGCTAAATCCGAGCACCTTTTGCCCTTTGCAAATAACTTTGGCGGCGGTGGCAGTAGCGGCAAGTGGCGTCTTCTCAGGGGTCTCCGCGCCGCATCTGTCGGAGTACCGATTCGTCGGGTCAACCTTAACGGGATTCTGTTCTTCGGCCTGTCCTGTATCTGGGCAACTTCGTATATACTTAGTCTCCATGGCGGAGACGTCGTGTTTATAAACAACAACATAGGGATTCTAGGTGGGGAGCTGGTAATTTCGGTCCTGGCGCTGACGCTGATGGTGACGATGCTGTACATGCGCAGGCTGCGAAAGACGACGCGACGAAACGTACTTGTACTTATCGTGCTGATATCAACGGCGCTGTATTTCCGCGACCATGGCGAGCGGTTCGAACACCACGGTTTCTACAATGTGCTGATCTTCCTGGTGATTTTTATTCCGCTCAATCTGGTTATCGCCGCGCTCTACATGCTGTTTATGACGGTCCCCAACTTTATAATCATACTGGGCGTGTCTACCATTGGGCTTCTGTGCGGAGTGACCGTGGCGCTGCGGCACTACATGCATGTGTTTGACCAGGGCATGTTCGATCGGTTACAGGACATCCCTGGCGAGTGCAAGTGGCAGGGGGCAAACTATCCCCTGGTCGACCTGCTTCCGCCCGGCACACAGAACTTTTGGGCCGGCAGCATGCATTGCAAGTCGAACGATAACACGATTACGGCGTCCTTTGATGCCCAGGGCTATCTGAAGGCCAGCTGCTCGACCAACGATGCCATCTATGTGGACATTCTGCCGGACACGCGCACATGGCCGCTGAGGGCAAAGTCAAAGTGGCAGGTATTCAACCATGTGGTTCTCAACACGACGGTGCGTGCGGACTATAAGGAGCCGATGGCCATTGAGGAGAAAATCCAAGCGGTTGTTGTGCGCTGTGGGTCGGCAAGCAAGATTGTGACCCGGGTCAGCCCGCTTCCGTCGCGGCTAGCAGAGTACACACCGCCAGAAGACACCGACACGCGCCCGCTCGATCTGCGTGCGCCGATCACCGGCAAGCGGCCGAACGTAATGTTCCTGTTCCTCGATGCGGTTTCGCACAGGCAGTTTTACAGGCGGCTGAAGAAGTCGGCCAAGGCGCTGGCGTCGCTGCACCAGCCCGGAAAGAGCGAGCTGACGGAGCTGTACCGGCACCACTCGCTGGGATTCAGCACGGACAACAGCACAAAGGCGATGTACATCGGGTCGATAAACCCGGGAAGGGTCAATCCGCTCCCCATCTGGGCGTACTTCCGCGACCGCGGTTACGTGACGGCACGTGTCGAGACGTCATGCGAGGACTGGGCGCGGACGTACCTCGGGTACTACCACCGAAGGAAGGCGTACTCGGTCGGCGCGCGCAGCCTGGACTACGAGCTGTCGTCGCCGTTCTGCATGCCCGAGTACTACCCGGCGGTCGGCAACTCGTTCGGAAACTTCAAGGGCCCGTTTTCGATCACGGCGCGGTGTCTCTACGGGCGACACGTGCACGAGTACGGGTTTGACTACGTTGACCAGCTGCGCCACGAGCTCCGGTCGGCTGACTCGAGCAAGCGGCGGCCGTACCTCCTGATGCTGAATCTGATGGAGGGGCACGAGGGCACGGGCGAGGTCCTGCGCACGCTCGACGACCGGCTGTCCCAGTTTCTGGCGGATTTCCGCGACAGCGGCGAGGCTGAAGACACGGCGCTGTTCCTGCTGTCGGACCACGGGCTGCACATGGGGCTGAACATGGCGTTCCTGAACAGCGGCAAGATCGAGCACAAGAACCCGTTCTTCTCGATGGTGCTCCCCGGGTGGCTGCACGAGCAGCTCGGGGATGAGGGCCGGCGGGGGCTGCGGCTGAACGAGCAGCGGCTGACGACGGCGTTCGAGACGCACTACACGCTGCGAACGCTGGCGAACTGGCCGTCGTACGACCAGGGAGACTATGCAAAGTCGCTGTTTGCGGCGGTCCCGGCGGGCAGGACGTGCGAGGAGGCAGGGATCGGATCGAACGTGTGCAGGTGCCGAAGCTAGCGACAAGATTCTACTTTTTAATTGTTCTATATTAATGTGTCTGTTGTCTATTGGGGGCTTGGGTAAGATTTGGGGGTCTCGAGGCCGACGCGTCTGGCGGTCCTCTGGATGCGGTCGCCCTCGGGCATCTTCGGGTTGAACTCGGCCAGCAGGTCCTTGTACCTGCGCGAGTTTGCGAGGTATGTCAGCACGTTCTGTGCAGCTACGCTGCGGGCGTGGCTGGCGTCGGCGGGGCGCTGCCACTCGAGGCGCAGCTGCGATGCCCAGGCGCGGCTTCCGTTGACGTGCGTGAACTGGCGGTTGATCTCGCGCAGCAGGTGGCGGTAGGTGTGGCGCAGGCTCTCGGACATGGGCGATAAGATAGCAGGCGGTGCGTTTAAAGCAGTACGGGTGATTGGACGGGCGGCAGCAAAGGCAGGGCAGGCGGGCCCAGGCGCTGCGGAAAATGCTCGGTTGCTAATGGGACAATCAGCACACTTGGCAGCCCCGGGCAGAAATCGGCTGATGCCAGTGGTGGTACGATGTTTGGCTCGGCAAACAGGGCCACGTCTGACGCCATCTTGGGCAGGGAGGGCGCATTGGTCGTTCGTCCTTTGGCTCTGCTCAATTTATTTGCACACACTCTGTTCTAGACTCGCATGGCGCAGACACGGCAGCAAACATCCGACGCGCGCCGCAACATCAGGCGACAGCAGCAGCAGCAGCAGCAGCGCGGCGCTGGGTTCAGGGGGCTTTTGGGGCGCAGGGCCGTGCGGATGATACGGGCGCTGCTTGCGCTGGCCATGGCGGCCGGCATCCTGTCTCTCGTATTCGACATTTCGACACTGAAGCAGCCAATGCAGACACTCAAGCACATTCTACGGCCGGCGGAGGAGCCGGCGCGCGCCGGCGTCGTGGTGGTCGGCGGCGGGCTGGCGGGGCTGGCGGCGGCGCTGGAGGCGCTGCAGCAGACGCAGGGCTCGGCGGCGCGCGTGGTGATGGTCGAGAAGGAGGCGCGCACGGGCGGCAACTCGGCCAAGGCGTCGTCGGGCATCAACGGCGCGTGGACGCAGACGCAGCAGCGCCAGGGCATCCGCGACAGCGCCGACGCGTTCGAGCGCGACACGCTGCGCTCGGGGCGCGGGCTGTCGAACGCCACGCTGGTGCGGCGGCTGGCGCAGGAGAGCGCAGGGGCGGTGGCCTGGCTGCAGACGCGCTTTGCGCTGGACCTCGACGTGGTGGCGCAGCTGGGCGGCCACAGCGCGCCGCGCACGCACCGCCGGCCGGACACGCCCGACGGCCGCGCGCAGCCCGTCGGCTGGGGCATCGTCGGCACGCTGGCGGCGCGGCTGGCGGCGCAGGAGCGCTTCACGCTGCTCGCCGGCGCACGCGCGGTCGAGCTGATCCGGCAGCCGCACGCCGACGCGCCGGTGGCCGGCGTGGTGTACACGGCGGCCGACGGGCTGCGCCACCGGCTGCTGGCCGACGCCGTGGTGCTGGCCACCGGCGGGTTCGGCGGCGCCGGGCCGGACACGCAGGGCCTGCTGCACGCGCACGCGCCGCAGCTGGCGGCGCTGCCGGCGACCAACGGCGCGTTCGCCACGGGCGACGGCGTGCGGCTGGCCGCGGCGGCCGGCGCGGCGCTGGTGGGCATGGAGCACGTGCAGGTGCACCCGACGGGCTTCGTCAGCGCGGCCGACCCGGCGGCGCGCACGAAGGTGCTGGCGGCCGAGGCGCTGCGCGGCGCCGGCGGGCTGCTGCTGACCGCGCAGGGCCGCCGCTTCGTCGACGAGCTGGCCACGCGCGACGCCGTCACCGCGGCCATCCAGGCGTCCTGCGCCGACGCGGCCACGCGTGCCGCGTACGCCGACGCGTCTTCGGCGGGCGCCGCGGCCTTCCTGGTGCTGTCGCAGGCGGCCGCCGACGCGTTCGGCCACGGCGCGCTGGCGTTCTACCAGAAGATGCAGCTGATGCACCGCGCCCCGGGGCTCGCCGCCCTGGCCACCGCGCTGCGCGTGCCGCGCGCCGCGCTCGAGGCCACCCTGCGCACATACGACCAGGTACGCGCCAGCGAGGGCGCGCTGGAGGACGCGTTCGGCAAGCGCGTGTTCCCGCAGGCGGCGCTCAACCCCGGGACGGCCGACGCGGCGGCCGCTGGCGACTATTTCTGGGGCGTGGTGACGCCCAGCGTGCACTACACGATGGGCGGGCTGCGCTTCGACGAGCAGGCGCGCGTGCTGCGGGCCGCCGACGGCCGCCCGGTCCCCGGGCTGTTTGCCGCGGGAGAGGTCACCGGCGGGCTGCATGGCGCCAACCGCCTGGCCGGCTACTCGCTGCTCGAGTGCGTCGTGTTCGGCCGCGAGGCTGGCCGCCAAGCCGCACGTGCGGCACTAGCCGCCGCTGCTGCTGCTGCTGCTGCGCTGTGATCTGTTTTTAGCCGGCCAATCGGCGCGTGGCGGTGGTGGAGGGTCCAGGGCTTGGCGCTGTGTAATCTCCATTGAGTCCAATGGCCGCCGATTACAAAGCCGGATTAGATGATTCCCGCCCGGAATTTTCGCCTTGCTTTGCACAAAAGCATGCGCGGTGTGCGTATGCTATGCCACGAGAAGGCGGTTGCTTCTTTGAAGCGCAGAGGGAATTATTTATACGGCCTCTTTCGTCATTAAGCTTTTGCGCATTTCTATTCTATTTATTTCTAGCCTCTTATTTATTTCTAGTCTCGTATTTATTTCTTCTTCTCCTCTCTCCTCTCTCCTCTCTTTCTCTCTCTCTCTTCAACAAATATATACTTTTCTCCCAGTTAAACATCACTATCATTCAATTTATGGACGCCTCTTCGTCGTTTCCCGACAGACAGACACAGCTTGAGGATGCGCGGCAACGGGACTACCGCAGCAGCCGCCGGGCGTCGCTGACGGCGTCGTGGTCCGAGGAGGGCCTGGACACGCTGCGCCCGGCCGACGACGAACCTGCCGATACGCTGACCATACACAGAAGACTGTCGGCCGCCCCGACGTCGCCGCTGCCGCCTGTGCCCTCGCCGCGGCCAGCTGCATCGCTGTCGCCGACCAGAGCCCTGCCGCCCGTGCCTCTTTCGCCTCGCCCGGCTCTGGCTGGCTCCCAGAGGCAGCAGCCGCCGCCGCCACTGCCGCCAAGGATGTCGCACGAAAGTATAGAGTCACCGCCGCAGGTGTCACACGTAGCTGTTGCGCCGCCGCCGCTGCCGCCGAGGATATCGCACGACACCGCCGTGCCGCCGCCGCTACTGCCGCCACGAGCTTCGCACGAAACCATACTGCCGATGCTGCCGCCGAGGGAATTGCATGAAACCGCGCTGCCGCCGCTGCCGCCACGGACATCCCACGAGATTGCCGTGCCGCCGCCGGCCGTGCTGCCGGCTGTCGGGCCGCAGGACCCCATGGCGGGCACCTTCGAGGCGCACGTGGAGGACCCGCTGACCACGCACCCGCGCACGCACATTGACTACAGCGAGGCCAGCGCCGCAGCGGCGGCGGCCGGCGACGTACCGCGGCCGGTCCATTACTCGGGGCTGCACCACGCGTCGGCCAGCCTGCCTGAGAACGCCGTGCGCGAGCCGCCGGCGCTGCCGCTGACGCCGCGGCCGCCGCTGCCAGTCAGGGCGCAGACGCACCAGTACATGGCCGGCGGCGACGCCGACAGCAGCGATGGCAGCGGCAGCGGCAGCGGCAACGACAGCGGGCTGGACGAGGCGTCGCGCTACATGGCGGCACGTGCCATGAGCACGCCGCCTGACGCCGTGCGCCACGTGGCGATCGTCGACGCGCAGCAGAACAGCGACACGATGTTCAGCGACCGCGTGCTCAACTTCCGCGACCTGGGCGCCAGCGTGACCAAGTCTGCGCTGGCGCTGGACAAGGACCGCGTGCGCGCCGAGCACGAGGGCCCGCTGCCCGGCGTGGTCTTCCGGTCGGCCGAGCTGGGGTCGGCGGACGAGCGCGACGTGCGCACGCTGTTCTCGCGCTACGGCATCCGCACGATCATCGACCTGCGGTCCGAGCTGGAGGCACGTGCCAGCGACATCATGATGCGCCACTACCCGGCGTCGATCCAGCCGACGGCCGACCAGAGCATCGACAAGCTGATGCGGCTGCGTGCCCAGCAGGTGCGCCAGACCATCATCGAGGTGGCCGCCCACGACTACGAGTCGGCGGCGCGGCCGTGGGAGAAGACCGGCGAATCCAAGGCCAGCTGGTCGCACCGCAACTCGCTGCGCTACACGCGCTCCATCGGCGACCCGCGCAAGGACGCCCTGGCCCGCGCCCTCGTGCATCTGTACGACGCCGACGACGCCTCGGCCTCCACGCAGAACATCTCGGCTGCCACGCCGTACGTTCCGCAGGCAGTGGTGCCGCCGGAGGACCTTGTTGGGCGTGAGGTTCTGAGTGAGGATCGGGGTCAGAGCGAGAATCACGACCACGTCGAGAATCACGACCACGTCGAGAATCACAGCCAGGCTGAGAACCACAGTCCGATCGAGAATCATGATCTGGCCGCCCGGTCGGTCGTCGCCACGACCAACGACACGGTCGTCGGCGACCACCCTGCAGCTGAGAAGGACGAAGGCGCAGACGCAGCCAGCGCAGAGACGCGCAGCACAGAAGCAATCGCAGACGAGGAGCCGCCGCAGCACGGCGCGCCCGGCTTCGCCCAGTCGGCGTTCGACTGGGGCAGCGATACGCTGCAGTCGCTGCGCTCGTACTGGGACCAGCAGTGGGTGTCGGGCGTCACGCAGACGCCGGTGGCGGAGCACAGTAGAGATGACGTCGGTGTTGACGTCAATAGTGCCCGCCCGCCGTCGTCTGCCGCGTCAGACAGCTCGTGGTCGTCCGCCGACTCATTCTACAACAACCTCGACTCCGACGCCAACCGCGACCCGTCGACCGCCTACGGCCTGCGGCCAGTTGCTGCCTCTGCTGCGGCGTCGCCCGGTGTGCTGCACGCGCCGCCGTCGCTGCCGCCGCGCATCGTGGTCGAGGACGGCGATGCTGATGCTGACGCCAATGGCGTGGCAAGGTCGTACGGCGGCTCGCCCCGCTCTCTTCCGCGTGCGCTGACCGAGTCGGCTGCCGGCGACGGCCCGGTGCGCCCCAGGGGCGGCTCGGCGCCCGCAATCGACCACTCGGCGCGTCCAAGCCACGGCCGCGGCCGCGGGTCGTTCTCATCGCCGCGGCTGTACCGTGGCGACAGCGCAGAGGACACGGCCGAGAGCACGCCGCTGGCGCCCTCGCCGGCCAGCCCCACGGCGCGCCTGGTCGTCACCAACCGCTTCGACGGCAACCGCCGGCGCTACCGCTGCAACGTCATCGGCGACAACTACCGCAAAAAGTGCGTGTGGGCCAGCACGCCGTGGTCGACGCGCATCAAGGTCATCTGGCGCTTCGCCACCTTCAACAAGGCCGAGGCCATCCGCACCATCGGCCGCGAGGTGCTGTCGCCGCGCGGCCTGGCCGGCTCGTACGAGGACTACGTCGACTACTGCAAGGAGGAGTTTGCCCAGGTCATGCGCATCTTCGCCGACCCGGCCGCCTACCCCGTGCTGTTCCACTGCCAGCACGGCAAGGACCGCACGGGCATCGTGGCCATGCTGCTGCTGGGCATCCTGGACGTCGACGACGACGTCATCGCCGCCGACTACGCGCTGTCGCAGGCCAACCTGGCGCCCGTGCGCCAGCGCATGGAGCTGCTGGACATGGGCGCCGTGGGCCTGCCGCCGGCCTTCTGCGACGCGCCGGCCGCCGTCATGCTCAACCTGCTGCGCCACATCCGCGTGAACTACGGCGGCGTGCGCGGGTACCTGCGCGCCGCCGGCCTGCAGGAGCAGGAGATCAACACCATCGCCTGGTGCCTGCGCGGCAACTTCTGCGCCATCGCGCGCGCCAGCCAGCGCCAGGCCCGCCAGGACGCCCGCCGCGTCTACCTGCGCCCCAGCGCCGCCCGCTCGGACATCTTCGACCGCCGCAGCGACAACACGCTCGCCTTGTAAATTTAGCATTGTCTTTGATCAAATCTACACGTTTTTTGACACCCCGACAAGCAAGTCGAGGGAGCAGTAGCGAGACCGCTTGTGCGTGGATGTGGCCTCGCCAAAACAAAGAGTGCACGCGCATTGCGCTTTGCGTCTTTGCGCTTGCCTTTCTCTTCTGCCGTGCATTTTATTACATTTTATTGTTTACACTCTACTCTCAGCTTTCCAATCTCTACCCACATGCCATGCTGACGTCGCGCCTCCTCCGCGGCGGCTCCTGGTCGCTGCCGGCCCGCCTGTTTCTGTGTATATCCGGCCTGCAGACCATCCTCAACGTCTCGTTCGAGGCCCACTTTATCGCCCGCCTGAAGCACCAGCCGGTCGACTCCAACCAGGCCTCGCTGTACATTGTCTACGACAGCGGCTTCATCGCCGCCCAGCTGTTCGCATTTATCCTGACATACGCCGCCCTCCATGTGCGCAGCCAGCCGCTCGTCACGGCGTCCACTGCGTTCGACATCCTGCTGCTTCTGTCCCAGGTTGCCCAGATTGCCCAGAACGGCCGCTTGCTCGGCGTCATCGCCATCCAGGCTGTCAGCATCGTTATTCTGGTCCTTGGGTGCGCTGCAAAGGCCTGGCTGGTGTGGAAGCATCTGACCAGGGAGTTTGGCTGGCAGGTCTACCGCGCCCTCGGCGCAGACCTCAAGATGCAGCGCATGTTCCTCTTCCATCAGATCCTGCTCTCGCTGGCCACCCTGGCCGCCTTCTTCTTCCTCGAGCTCTGGATGCAGCTGGCCACCATCACCGTGCAGTCGCACGGCCGTCAGGGCGGCGGCTGGGCGCAGAACATCCTGGTGCTCTTTGTCTGCGCCGGCGTCCTCTGCATGTGCCTGTTCGCAGCCGTCCAGGAGTTCCTCTGGCTCATGTACGGCTGCATCGCCGTCTTCGCCATTGCCCCGGCATACTTTATATACAACCTGGTCGCCGTCAACCGCAAGCCGCACGACGCCACAGACGACGTCTACGAGGCCTCGCGCAAATACATCACCTTCTTCCTCGTACTATTGCTCATACTTGACGTCGCCCTGATTGCCGTGTCGACCGTTGTCCTCCGCACCTTTGCCAAGGGCCTGCGCCACCGGCTCAGGCACTTCCAGATCCTGGCCAGAGGCGAAGTCGACTTGGAGAGCGTCACCGATCCGGCCACCGCCACGAACAGCGGTCCCGACGGGCTCGCCGCGGAGAAGCCGCCGGGGTCTGATGGTTTGGACCACACGGGGCTGTCGGCCCTGATGGCCACGGCGAAGAGCAGCCTGCGTGAGTCGTCGCTGCTGTTCCGCGCGTTCTTCTCCGGCCTCGATACCGCCACATGCGACCCGCGTTCGGTGTCCAGCCGCTCGCTCCACCGCGAATCCGTCGCCCTGTGGGAACAGGCCGCTCCGGGCGTCGTCAACCCCGAGCTGGCCAGCATGTTTGACATGCGCAAATCGGCTATGGCTACGGCTACGGCTACAGCAGCAGCAACCGAGCTCAAGTCGCCCCCGCAGGCCCATGTCCTGAGCCTCTCGCCGCACGATATCTGCGACAGCCGGATATTCGACGCGTCCACGCAGTTCGACAGCAGATCCACGCGCCAAGGATCCATTGCCCTGGCGCTTTCTGCCGCCGAGCTCGGCCTGATAAACGGCGATGACCATGACCACCATGATGCAAAATTATCCGGTCAGCATGCAGGCGAGTCGGCTGCTGCTGCCGCGACGACGACACCGCTTCCCTTGAGCTCGACCACCCTGGCTACAGGCACTCCGCCGTCGTCTCCGCCGCGCGGCCCCCTGGGAAGCGAGGTCGAGAACTACGCCGCCGACTGCGCACTCTACAACACCATACAGCGCCCAATGGCCCTGCGCGTCGTCAATGTCGACGCACTGTCCGACTGCAGCGATAGAGACCTTGCTGCTTCGAGGTCGACCGTGGGTCGCCCGGGCCAGATGGACACGATAACATCCGCCATGTCTGAGGCCACTTCTGCTGATATGTCTGCCAGGCTAGGCGAGATATCGCGACCGACACTGCTGAACGAAGGTTTCGACCCGCCATGCTAGCATTTAGAGCCAGTCTGACCTATTTCTTTCATTCTTTCTTTCATTCTGTAAACATACGCAAGGTGCATTCCATTTTTCTCTATTACCACCAAGCTATCCGCGGTTTATGTGCTCGAGATGTAGATGGTCGCGTATGGCTCCTTCTGGTGGACGCCAAACACCGACTTTGAAGCCAGCTGGAGCAGGTCGACGAATGCACGTGCTGCCACCCGGCGGTTGTTGTACGACGGAAGCAGCAGTCTCTCGAAAGCAATTGTGCCCGACCTGTGATCGTCGAACCGCGCAAGGACAAACTGTCTGAAGCTGCGAGACTCGCGGTCCATCTCGATAGTCGCCGTCTGATGGACAACATTTGCGCCCAGTCTGCTAATGTCGAGGAATGAGTCCAGGCCTAGCAGACTAACCATGCTGGCATCTAGATTGGGGTCTGCATCCGCACCCGGTGCTGTCAGCTCGAATGAGCGGATCTCAAGTCCATCCTCGGACGACAGTGGATCCAGAGAAGGCACGTGTGAGTTGGGTGTACCCTGGATAGATGCGCTGTTCTGCCGTCCGTATCTGGCCGGATCGGGACTTGACTCGGTACGAATGGACACGGATCTCCCTGCTGCTGACTGTCTGCGCTGTGCGGGGTTGAACATGTCTGGATTAAGCCAGGGTATGTCAAGGTGCAAGTCAAGATGATCTAGCTCCTGCTCTGTTGTCTCCGGTGCCTCACCGCGCAACTCCTCGAGTTCGAGATCTAGATCGTCGTCAAAGATATGGCCGTCGATACTCTCGCCATAGGCATCATTGCAATTGTCAGCGTTGTCACCGACTTCAGATGCTACCTGGTCTACCACCCCTGACTCTGGCGGGGCCAAACTGAACAGATTTAAGACAGATGGAACGCACGCGTCGACGTACATGTTACTCGATCTCTTTATGTGGTTGCGAATCTGCTGCCTGGTCTGGCGGCCAAACGCAGCGGCATTCGCTTCAGATAGCATGTCCCAAACACACGTGCTTCCCCACAGTGCTCGTACATCGACTTCATAGGTTCTGTCATCTGTAACGTAGCTTTCCAGTTGGCGCTGGATACGAGATACCCTCTGACGCTTCCTTGCATGCTGAAGTTTCGAGACATCAGGCCCATCTGCTGCCAGCTCCAAGGTATCATGCAATCTGTCTGGCCAGTGGCAGATGAGGTCGTTTTCAACCGCCTCAAGTCTCTGGTCATAGGTGACCACGACCGGCAACTCTCGAACAATGTGCTGTGCTTCTGTAGTCGAGATAGCAACATCATTGCCAGCCATGCCAAAAGATACCCGTCCTGCCAAGGGCGTCATATGTGTGCCCTCAATACCGGAATCACCAGAGCCACTTGTCTCAAGGTTTGCATGCAAGCGCTCCACAGTAGCACCGCCATCGTTGATAGGTGGTGGCGATGAAGAGATAAAGTGCAGGTTACCGTCGTCGCTAAAATGGATATCACCGCCATAGCCCGCTGCATCATCCAGCTCTGGAAAAAGATCAATATAACCATTGCCGTACATGCTGCCGTTGTTATGACGACCAGCGTCTCCATACGCATCCGGTGTAATGAGCTGCATATCAGCTGACAGTGCGTTGTGGTCGGAGTAAGCTAAAACAGCTGGAAGGTGACTGTCGTTCTCATGTCTGTCGTCAGCTCTACGTACTATCGTATCGGCAAGAGAGATTGACTCCCAGGCCACCGTATTTTGAGCTAGCGTAGAGGGCCCATCGACTCTAGAACCCGCAGCACTTGTATATGGCACGCAGTTGGCTATATCGGCATTGCTGCAAGACCAGCCAAACAGGGCATGCCTCTCGGCTGTAGCATCGGCAAATCTGCCCGGATCGATACCAGAAAAGCTTGACGCATAGGTGGCTGCTGGGAGAGTAATCGCTTCGCAGGTAGCGACTGTGTTGGCTGCAGAGATAAGTGGGTTGAAGCTGCCACTGCTTGTGACCCAAGGTGTTGACAGGATATTCGACCACGTAGAGTGGCAGTCATAGTTCAGCATATCTGCCTGGCGTTTAAGCACTCGTGCCAGACCGACGAGCAGGATTGACGACAGCCGGAGCGACATGGGTGTTGAGGGTAGCTTTATGTCTACACAAGACTGCGATATGTCGATATTCAGCACATCCCTGGTGTTTATATGTCGCCATCTACAGCTATTGCCGGTATTAGCAATGATCCACACAACGCCAAAAGAGCTGTTGCGGCGACTAAGAAGACTATGCGAGTAGAACATTTGATAATGTATTCGATATTTTATGCAAACAGCGAAGAATATTCAAAACGATAACCGGTGTGAAGACAAACCCATGAATCGAGTATCGTATTTAAAGTATCCGTTTCCAGCTCTTGTGTCTAAACACATCGTAGCTACGTTACTTTGTAACCAGAGCCTGATAACGTGCTTGGAACACGAGCCAGCAGAGCTTAAAACGTCTATCGCAACAATACTGCCGCATTGGTCTTTCGGTTTCATGTAATAAGAATTAAAGTTGTAAGCACAAAAATTACATCTTTTCGGAGAACTTGACGCTCTCCTTGGTCGCTTCAACACCAGCAATAAAGACGCGCTGAACATGCAGGTTCTCGTCGAGGATAAGCAGGTCGGCATCTGCGCCATGAACAAGACTGCCCTTCTTGTCTGAGATACCGAGCATCTGGGCAGGATGGAGGGTAGCGTTCTCGAGGGCTTCGACCTTTGACGCGCCAGTAAACTTGATAAAGTTGCGCACGCACTCGGCCATGGTAATGATCGAACCGGCTATTGTGTTGGTGTCTTTGATGTAAACGTGACCTCCATTGACGTCAACGTCCATCTCGCCCAGCTTGTAGTACCCGTCCGGCAGGCACTGTGCAGACATGGCGTCAGTTACGAGGCAGGCACCCTGCGGATGCGCATAGTATGCAATCATAACCGAGTGCGGGTGAACGTGGATTCCGTCGCAAATGATGCCATAGAATGGCCGCGAACTAGAGTCAGAAGATCCGAGAAGACCGATAATTCCAGGATCACGCTGATGGAAGGCGTGCATGGCATTAAACAAGTGAGTAATCATGTTTGCGCCGTTCTTGAAGGCCTGGCTAGCCTCGGCTGTTGTTGCGTTGGAATGGCCCGACGAGATGTTGATTCCTGTCGACTCGATAAGCTTGGGGATGGACTCGAGAGCGCCCTCAACCTCGGGCGCCATGGTTACGTAGGCAACATACTTGCGGAGATTTTCGAGTCCGTAGCACTCGTCGAAATCCTCCAGACCATTCTTGGCTGTGCGCAGTGTCGCTAGCTCGTGTGCGCCCTTCTTCTGGGGCGAGATGAACGGACCCTCAACGTGAGCACCGAGAATAGCAGCACCGTTCTCGATCGAGCCTTCGCGCGGACCCAGGTGCTTGAGCACTTTGTGGTACACATCAGGACGCGAGCTGACTGTAGTCGGGCAGTAGGCAGTGCATCCTTGTAATAGCAGGCCCTTGGAGATGTTGCTGACAGCCTCTTCGATTATGTCGGTGTCGTTTGAAAAGTCGTAGCCGTATGCGCCGTTGATTTGCACATCGATGTAGCCGGGCGACACAATACCGCCCTTGCAGTCAATCCGGAAGTCGGGCTTGCGCTTTGCATCCCAGAACATCTTTTCGGGATCGATGATCTTGCCGTCCTGAACATACAAATAGTCCTCGACCAGCTTGTGGTCCTTGAGAACCCGGCAGTTGTAGAACTGCGTAATCGGGCAGCTAATCTCGGGCATGCTGGTGCTGTGTGCGGGTACCGGTGTGCAGGACACAAGATGGCGTAATGAATATGGCGATGAAGTGGATAAAAGGAGAAGGGGGGCTCTGGAATATATGTGTTGTATGTATGTGTGCGTATTATGTGAGGGGGAATGTCAGAGAGACAATTAGATGTTTGATAAAGCTAGAACCAAAGAGACTATTAATTAGGAGCAAAAACGAAGCAGAAAATGACGAGACGAAACTGGGATTTTGTCTCGGCCTTTATATATTGCAAGGAGCTTGTGACAGAGCAAAAAGGGGGAAAGGACGGGAGAGACCTCTGGACATTCCCACCTAGCTTGAGAAATACAGATAAGTGCGCAACCAAATGGGGCCGCCAGCCGTGCGTCGATGTGGTTTGCGGGGTGGAATATGGTTGGACAGCGCACAAACAAAGAGGAGAAAAAGGCGTCATTTGATGACACAAGCCCTGGTGGCCACCCACCCATCCACCCGTCTGCATCCGTTTTTTTTCCTCCGACAATCTCCATCTGACTCGGCGAATAGCTAGGCGTGTTTCCTGGCAGCTGTCCAATCGCTAGGGCTGCCCATGGACATTTCTTCGGGGGATATACAGGCGATCCTCCGCCGTGGGTTGTATTTCACTGTAAATCCGGGAATGATTGGGGATGGCGGATGGATGTGCCAGCGCACTGTGTACATGGCCCATTTCACTCTTTCCTTTCTATTCTTCTCCCCAAATAGCGAGAGTATTTTATGAACGTGATTGACTGTTGTGCTAAACGCGGAAGGCAGAGATCCGTCGTTATCAGTAGAATTCCGGCATAAAGTGGGCGGCGGCAAGCAGGCTGTGAGGAATTCGGCTACTGTGCTGCTGTCCATTTGGAATGACGGATGCACGCATGTGGCCTCCGAGCTAATGGCCGAAGCAAGCGGAATAGCGGAATCTTCGATGTCGTCGCCTCGATCCCGGCACTTCGACAGAAAGAAAACATTTGTCCTGCTGCCATTCCGCATGTCCATTTCGCTCAATTCTTCGGTCACTTTGAATACAGGGGGAACAATGTATCCGCTGTCTACGCCGCCAAGGAACACCCCCCCCCCCCACTTTGCTGTCTGTCTGTATCACTGCTAAATGTTAGTCTTTACGCAGGTGCATGTAAATGTACATGTACATGTACTTTTTTATAGCTCGACAATGTGGCAAGCTGAATTGTAATTACGATACACCGCGGCGACGCGTGACCATCAATGTTCCAATTGTTCTTCTGGCTCCGCAACCCGTCTCTTTAATGAAAAATTCAAAATCAGGCATTTCGTGACCACGTAAAAGCGCCCCCGTACGCTAATAGCACCACGCTCTATAAGACATAATATTAGATCACGCAGCCCGTGGAATAGTTGCATGTATGCAGCCTGTAAGTGAGCTAGCAAGTTGTGATGGTGTCCACAGCAGGTTTAGCGTGTAGATCCAGTCGCATCTGATGTGCAGCGCAATAAAACATCATTGCAGAAGCAATATAACTCACCAACTCTGAGACTAGGCTCTTTTAATCTCGCCTTCATAAAAGACAGCAAGCGCCACCTGCTCTTTCTTATGCTTGCGGTACCCAGCCTAAATGCATTTGTCGCACACATGACCAGTTGCTTTTTAACAGGCATGGCTGCCAGTGAATAAATCGCTGGTAAGCCCACCCACTTCAAATGACCCACCACTGCCTCAAATGTGCGCCACAGCATATAGAGGCAGAAGCTGCGCTCATCGACTTCTCCAGGGAACGCGTTCCAGGCTGACGAAACCAGCAAAAAAGCCACACACATAGTTTTTTTGCCTTTCTCAATCGCAAAGAAATTAGAGCTTGCGCTATCATCTGGGTCATCTGATACACCAGATAAACACGGTGTGCGACTCTCAGACCGTGCTAGATGTCCCTGTCGACAAGACGACCCATGTGTCTGCAGCGGATGGCCAAACGCGCTCCGGCGATGCAACGTCTTGCTGCAGCAGCCGCAGGAAGTCGCGCAAAAGGATGAAGTGAAACCCGATTTGCCATTCCTTCCCTCGCCGCTTCTCTCCCTCGTCTTTTTTTCTTTCTCTTGTCACACCTAGCCCTCGATTTTTACCACACTCTTTTTTTCACTCTTAGTTTGTCGAATATTCTTTATTCTTTTCCTTTGCTTTTAAGCAAGGCTCTCAGAAATCGACTCTGGAATACCTTTAGGACTCAGCTTTGGAACGAACACGCCAGCAGCACCCGCGCGTCACCTTTTACTCACTTGCGGCTATATATTAGTCATTCTTCGAGCGGAGCTAAATGCGGCTCATTATTCGAGAGGACCCAAAGGCTGTGGCCTACTACACAGGTATGTATTATCGCGACAAGCGAATAGACTGCGTATCTACGAAGGCTGTTGCGGCAACCACACGGGCGTATATTCACTAACTGTCAAGTACACAGTTTTTCATTCGCTTAGCCAACTATGTCCGACAGCGAATTAACGAATTCAAACCGACACGCAAGCGGCCGTTTGTGCTGGGTCTTCCGACAGGGTCAACGCCGGTTGAAGTGTACTGGCACCTGGTCGACTTTTTCAAGCGCGGCGAAGTGTCGTTCCGCAATGTCATAACCTTCAGCATGGACGAATATGTGGGGCTCCCGCGGTCGCACCCAGAAAGCTACTGCTCGTTCATGTATCGCCACCTATACGACCACATCGACCTGCGTCCAGAGAACATTCATATGCTCGACGGAAATGCCGATGATCTGGCTGCGGAATGCCAGCGGTACGAGGACAAGATCAAGGAGGTTGGCGGCATCGAGCTGTTTCTGGGTGGTATCGGCCCTGATGGCCACATTGCCTTTAACGAGCCCGGAAGCTCTCTCGAGTCTGTCACTCGAGTCAAGACGCTGGCCTACGAGACAGTGCTTGCCAACGCTCGCTTTTTTGGAGGCGATGTCAACAAGGTCCCCAAGCTGGCTCTGACAGTTGGTGTGGGAACCGTTAGAGCTGCACGCGAGGTGCTTCTGATTATCACAGGTGCGCACAAGGCTGTAGCGCTGGCAAAGTGCATCGAGGAGGGTGTCAACCACATGTGGACCGTTTCGGTGATCCAGCTTCATCCGTCAGCCATGGTCGTGTGTGACGAGGATGCAACCCTCGAACTGCATGTTAAGACCGTCCGCTACTTTAAGAGCATCGAGCAGGTGCAGGAGCAGCTAATCGGTCGCCAGAACATTAGCCTAAAAGGCTCAATCTCGAGGCTTTCAGGGTACGACCCGGGCCAGACTTACAGGGTCGCAGTACAGCAGTCTACTGGAGATGTTGCCTCCGAGCTTGACACTGGCGAGGAAAGCGACGACGACAACGTCTATGATGACGATGAATATCCAGAAGAGGAGGAGGAGGAAGAGGAGGAGGGCGATGTCCAAAAGATGGCAGTCTCCTCTAGCGCAGATATGCTCGCCAGCAGTCCCAGCGAAATTAACGGTGCAAGCCTGAATGGCTCGCTTGCACCTGCTGCCACTGCTGGCAATCCCTTTTAAACACCCCCGTCTCCACGAGTCACAATCATTTGCAAGGTCTATGCGCAGCCAGCGCTCAAATGGCAACACATCCCCGCCCCACGCACACAAACAACAGCAACAACAACGTAAACAGCAGCAGCAGCAGAGTACCGGTATAAAAGCTAAAGATGGCAGCGCACGATATAATACGGCAGATTCGGCAGAAGCAGCGGCAAAAGATGGTTCTGACGCTTCGCAGTATGACAACGACGATGGCGAAGAACAGGACTATGATGACGAAGAGACAACAGACTCGGAAACTGAGCATCCACCCGTCGAATCTGCCTTGTCTGATCATCGGCATTCGAGGTTTATGCTTCCGCACGCCTCTGGCTTGAGTACGATGGGCGATATACACTCATTTGCTCACTCCCCTGTTGACAGATCCTCCGCACTCACCGCTTCTAGTTTGCCAACACACGACCAAGGCTCGGTGTACCCAGCTACGTGGCACGAGTACGAGGACCAGTTCAACTACTTCTATAACTGCCACTTCATCGAGCAGAATTACTACGACTACCTGGCCAGTGGGTATCCCCAGGCAAACACTGTGGCTGATGGCAGCTCCAATGATCATGCCGATGGTGGAGATGACGCAAGCGACCAGGACATGGACTATTACTCGGATGGTAGTAGCAGCGCGGCTATCGGCATTGACGAGGATATCGGTGATATTGATGTCCATATGAGCAGTGTCAATGATCCACCACCACCACCATCCAAACCTGTCGATGAATCTGCGCCTGACTCCTCGCATGCTGACATTGTAACTTCATCTGACCAGAAGCAGGACAAGGAGTTTCTGAGCTAGCAAGCACCTGGTCGGCTGGTTTCATCGTGCAATTGCCTTGGTATCTATCCCTACCAATATCCAAGCTAATGCCTTCTGCCTATATGTTATTGTTATTGTTGTTGTTGTTGTTGCCACTCTTCGTTCTCTGTATCTTCCCACTATCTTTCTCCTGTAAAACTCACACACCTACCCGACCTTGCAATCGGTTTTAATTCTAATATTTTTCTTCTATGGTTCCCGAGACGGGGGATTCCAATACAAACACCTTGTTTTAAATTTTAATGTATCCACAGAAATATAAAAAAGTGTATCTTATTCCATGGCAGAGGCGCCAAGGGTCTTACGCAGTGGCACGTTCTTTGCAAACAGCGAGACGATAAAGGTTATTCCGCCGAACGCAAGGAAGATGAGATACACCTTGTGCATCGAGGCAACGTATGCATCGATAAGGCCGTCGTGAACATCCTGCGGAATGCCGGGAGTCCATGGCGCGCCCTGGTTGTAGGTGATGCTCGAAATCAGCTCTTTGCTATCAGGGAACTTTGCAATGAGGGCAGCGATGCGAGGTGTCAGGTCGTTCTGCAGTGCACTCTGGGCGATTGCCAGACCAATAGCGCTGCCAAGCATGCGGACGGTCATAAAGAGCGTCGTGGTGGTTGCAATGTCTTGCTGGTCAACTGAGTTCTGTGCGCAGCTGAGCATCGGCTGCATGGCCAGACCGACACCAACACCAAAAACAATAGGGATGCCAATGAGCATTCCATTGGACGGGTGAGTGCCGAGAAGAACAAAGAGACCCAGACCAGTAACGTTGATTGCAATTCCAGCCCAGATGAACGGCAGATACACGCCAGTCTTGCTGATTAGAATACCTGACATGATGGTGGTGAGAGAGATTCCCAGCATGCACGAGATTAGGTGGAGGCCTGAGCTGATGGCACTCGAGTTCTTGACCACAGATAGGTAGAGCGGGAAGTAGAAGATGGGCAAGAAGAAAGACATGCCAAAGGTGATCTGTGCAATAAGCATCAGCGAGGCGTTGCGGCGCTTGAAGAGGCGCAGAGGCATGATCGGCTCAGCCGGTAGCTTCCACTCGATGAGCACGAATCCGATCAGGAAAAGCATGCCAAGGATCAAAGATATGATGACGGCAGCCGACTTCCAAGGGAACTCCTGTCCACCCCACGTAAGGCCGAGCTGGAGCATTATAATACCGATAACGACAGCGGCAATTCCAATAAAATCGATGCGCTTAATCTTCTCCATAGCCGAGCCCTGTGGACTAGGCAGACGCAAAAAGAAGATAATGAGGACGATGACTGGTGCCTGAATAATCGGGTTAATGTAGAATCCCCACTGGAAACCGGTCTTGTCAGCAAAAACACCGCCAAGAAGGGGACCAGCAACCGATGCTATAGCCCAGACCATTCCGAAGACGGAGATGTACATTGGGCTTTTGGCCGTCGGCACGATATCGCCGACAACAACAAAGCAAAGCGACATGAGGCCGCTACCGCCAACACCAGCGATTGCACGGCCGGCAATAAGCATTCTAGCCGACTTTGAGGCACCGCAAATAACTGATCCGGCAATGAAGAACGCGTGAGCGGTAAGCAGCACGTTGCGGTGGCCGTATATATGACACAGCTTGCCATACATTGGCTGCAGGGCCGTACTGGAGACGACATAGGCAGAAATGATCCAAGTCATCAATGGGAGGGCGTTGAACTTTTCGGTAATCTTTGGAAGCATCGTGCTGACGATTGTGTTGTCCAGCGCGGCCAGGAACATGGAGAGAGCAAGTGCAAGCATAATGCCCAGCATTTTCTTGCCCTTGATAAGTGGCTCTTCATCCTTGGCGTCGTCTTTGCCGCCGGTCTCGGTGTCCTTGGTGAGTTCGGTCTGGACAATATCCTTTTGGCTCGATTTCTCGTTGTCGCTCCCGCTTCCGTCACTGCTGTTGCTGGCTCTGCTGTTCTTGAGACCAGTGGTGGAAACCCCAGACCGTGTTTTCTCGACATCGGTCATTGCTCTGCTGCTGCTGCCATTCAAGGAGGCGACAATGCTGGCAGCGTCGACTGAAGCCCGAGCTGCACCAGTTGGTGACATTTTATCGGTATAGTAGAATTAGATGATGTGGGAGTATCCTCCGATATGCTAGTAATTAAGCAAACAATTGGCGTGTGAATGGCGTACTGCTAATGATGTCGGAATAGGGAGAACGGTCCACCTTTGTTACTTTTTCCCCCTCGGAAATGAATTCTTGATAGATGCTTACGATAAACAAAAGAAGAGAAGGATGGAATAATAATAATGCTGATGGAAGGAATGGAACGAAAAGAATCGGCGCAGGAAATCTTGGCGCGCGCAAGCGCTGGTTTTTATAAGCGTCGAAAGGAAAAAGGAAGAACGAATGTTTTCGTCTGTCGCTGTTGTAGACACCTGCTCGTTTGTTTGTCCCCCATCCATCAAAAGGGAGGGCACTCTTTGAAAGGAGGGGGAAAAAACGTCGGCGCCGACGTTCCTGCGAGGCAGTTTTCTTTGCATGCAAAGCTTCATGACCTGCAGGATTGCTAGAAACATTCTCAATGATTTTCCGTTTTAAAGGTGGTAGAATCTGTCTTGCCGACCGTTTCTTTCGAAATACCAAAAATAGACCGGCATGCTGAGCGAGTGCCACCTTTTGCCTCCATTTTTTTTTCAATTGTGGCCAATCCTTTAGAAAGAAGCGCAAGGAGTGAAATATGTCTCTTGCGCCTTGTCTTTCGGAGCTGCCTGTATAACCATCTGGTACCTGACATTGCACCACTTCTCGGAATACATGCGAAGAATATTCGGGTTAAAAATGGTATGACGTTAGAGGCCACATGCCATTCCAATTCTTTTTACCTGCAATGTTTTCGCATGAAGGGCCATCTGTATGGAATTGTGCACTTACCCGCCGCTATACGTATGATTGTGCATGTGCAATGCTCAGTGCAAATTATACAGTGGCTTCAGACACGGGGCCGTCGGAGATGCACGCACTGCTGGGCATGCATTTTCGATTGTTCCCACCACGACAAAAAAGTGTTAATGGAATTTCAACTATAAACACCCGGCCTTGCAATGCATCTGGGAAAGTGTCTTATCCAAGGCTGTCAGCACGAGCGCATCTCTACTGCTTTGTCCTGGTCTAGACATTTTGCTCACCAGTAATCAGAGTGAGGAAAGAGAAGTAAACAGTCATGCGTGTGCTTTTGTGTTTCCGTGTAGGCACATCGTCCAAACATCTTTGCACCGGGACTTTCGGTCAATCATTCTGACTACTGGATCGGTGACCTTGGATTTACATGCTGACCGTCCTTGGCCACAACAAAGATCCAAACTGGAATTAAAACAGGAATGAGGTGGGCTCTTTACTAAAAAAGGCAACTCACGTGGCAGCCCATGTTTTTCTTTGCTTTCCTCAAATAGCCTGGGCACTTTGTATACAGTCAAACTTTACTAATTTAATCCCTTCTTAATTGTTGTTTATTGAAACGTAGTCAAATATGGCTGGTCTCAATTCGGGCGCATAATAAATTCTAACTAACCGTATAAAATGTAACTTGACTGAGTTTTCAGGTCCTAACTACGCGTAGCACATACAAAATACATTGCTTTAAATTTGTTGGAAAAGACTATCAATCAAGGAAATTAAACTTTCTGACACATCCTCTTCGACCTATGCAAGGATGGACAAATCCCAGAAAGGTTCCGACTCTCAAGGCTTAAAAATAGTACTGAAACGCCTCCAGGTAAACGACGGCTCAAGACCACAGCTCCAAAGGCTACGGAACGCCGGCGAAACAGCAGCGCGCACTAACAGTCTCTACAATATTGCCAGCAGTTTACTGATGTGCTTCAAACAGTGTCTCGTTCAGAAATGGACTGGGCACAAAAAATACATGTAGTGACTTTGCTTGATAAATATTCATATTCTGCTTCTCATATCTTGCATTTCTTATACTATTATTGGCCATGTGTAACAGAAAATGCACTGATTTCTTTCTAGCGCGCATACTAAACACGTAATTTAATATTATGTCTATATTCATAGAATTCTGTAGTTCTCGACTAGATTCTTTTAGATAAATTTGGCTTTAGTCGACAAGTACGACTGATTAGTTACCAATCCTGTCTATACATCAATTATTAGCAATACCTAGCGTATTCTATGTACACATAATTAAAGATACAGCATTCGAATTGGCCTAGAGCGAGTCGACCATTAACCAAGCTGTACCTTCTGCTTATAGTCCAGGGGTGTAAATTCATTATACTCAATCACTAGCATTGCAAAAATGCTATGGTTAATCGACAAAGCTTGATGAAGATAAAAAAATTGAGATGAGACTACCGAAATCAAGTCTCGTCTCGGTCTAAATCAATATCGCCAATAAAATAAACAACCATTTGTTCTGTTTTTTATTGGAATTTATACTACTAGTTACTAACGCGTCAGTTTGAACGTCTAGTCATCATTTTCAGTTAGACATAGCCAAGGCTGGTAACAGTATTATTTAGTAAATGGTTTGTCATCTCTAGTATTGTTATCTAGAAAAGTTTATCGCTGTTCCATTAGTTCTTGTCTTTACTGTTCGCATCTCTTGGCTGGTCTCCTTACAAGATATTCTATAGAATCAGCAAATAAAGCCTAAATGCAACCAGCATGGTTCAAACGGATGCATTGGAGACCGCTGTTAAGTGATAGAAACAGTGGCTGGTCAGGCATGTACAAGACATTCCAGGAATGCTGGCAGCGACGCGTTCAGCCGTACTGCAGTAGCTGTTGTCGGGCTCGCTGATGACACTTTCCAACAGACGCTAAGCAGCTGGAAGAGGACTGCTAGTGTTGCTATAAGACGCAAGACATCCATGCTGCTGCAACATATATTGCCGGTCCGCACGTTGTCTGTATTGCCACGCTACAGCTGGCTGCCCTTGGATTTCAAAGTCTTACATTAGCCACTTTCATCCAACCAAGCATGCCACCGTATTCACAGACATCGTGCCAATAATTGAATATGTAGTAACCGAGACCACTTATCTGTCATCCCCACGGGTCGTTGCCGAGGCGTCAGGGTGGTGCATTGTACAATGGTGAGATTCCCCTGAATTACGATTCCATCCATTGTGTGGAAAAACTCGGAACGCGGCGCAGTACAAGCGAATTTTTTCTCAATCCGCAGCACCCAACCCCTCATCCTACAACCTGCGCAATCGGCGTCTCCAGACGGTTACTTGGATGCGCAGCGTTGCTTTTACGCTAGAGATGCCGGGATGCCCGGGGTCTGAATGATACTCTGAAATAACAACCAGCAGACGCATAATATGCGTGTGTCTGTCGCTTTTGAGAACAAAAATATCACACGAGGGGCAGTCAATTTTCGGGACTGTGCAAAAGAAAGTGGCATCAAATATGCTGTGGACAATACGTCATTATCTAAGGCCCACAAATGTACTCAGAGCTCCTCAGCAGCATTCTGGCCTAGTTGAGATGGACCAGAGGCACCGCGTCAGTCTCGCAGATTTGTTTCTGTAAAGGCTGTCTGATTTTTGCCTCCAGAACCCAACAAAAACCGGCGCATCGCAAGGCGGTAGCGCACTATACCGTCGACCTCACAGTCAAAATTCCACCAACAGAAACAGCGCCGCCGCAGCAGAAGAGGTGGTGGGCAGAAAATGCGCTCGAAAAACAAGCCTCTCTGCGATCTGCCCCTTGCTTTTTCAGAACAAAAACAGCACCCGCAACGCTGGCTTTTCTTGCTTTTTTTCTTTGAAAAGACGCGTCGCATATTCGCTAAAGAGTCGACGCAGAGCGTAGATCATGCAGCTCGCACATATCTGTAACCTCGCATCTAATATAGGGAGGATCTACACTAGTGCAGTACAAGACCTGCATTAAACGCAATTTAGTTTAATAAAAAAGTCTGCTTCTAGTGTCGTATATAATACAAAAAGCGCCAGAAAGTGTTTTTTAATTGTAGTGTTATGTGTAAACAAGCCTCACTACATAGTGCAATTATACAGCTAACTATAGATTTGGGGGAGAAATCGCTCCGCGTGTGCATGAGGGTGAGTGGTTGTGTTGACATGGATGAGACCTATATAAGGGCTGGCTTTTTTTCTTGCGAAGCCGCCAGCTTTCTTTCTTTCCTCACCATTTCTTTTTCTTATTCTTCATAACCCTACTATAAGCCCAAAATGTCTTGCACACACCCTTTCTTAAGTATTTTTATCGCACTTGTCTCAATCACCAGTGCATACTTTGTCTGCGTGTACATTTGTGCAATTTCCTCTATTATCTATACGACTGTATTTATTATAGTTGCTCTAGCAAGTAATAGTGTGTTCTATTCCCGCACAGCTGTCCCAGGTGTTGCAAAGACGAGCGCCAAGGAGGCCGTGTCAGGAATGTGCCCAAACTCTGTCTACTTATCCAAACGCAAGACCG
>JANBOJ010000236.1:0-25152 GCA_027574685.1 Coemansia erecta
GTGTTCGTCGAGGTCAAAAAGAAGGGCGCGGCCAAGAGCTCAGCCAAGGGCAAGGAGCCCGAGGGCCAGACATTGCAGCAGAGCCTGGCCGACCTCAACCTGGGCATAACCGAGCAGGACCTCGCGCAGGACGAGGCCGGCAGGGCGGCACTCTACGGCGTCTACCTGGACGACCGCGACTACGACTACACCAAGCACCTGCGCCCCGTGGGCTCCGGCGGCGGCGTCATCCTGGAGGCGCCCGGGCGGAAGGAGAAGACTCTGGGGATCCAGATCCTCGACGGGGACGCCGAGGGCGACGGCTTGCTGCCGGCCGAGGTTCTGCCGTCGTCGCATCGCATGGACATCAAGAGCGAGGCGTTCCCGACAGGCCCGCAGCCGTTTATGGACCGCAACCTGCGCGAGGTGCTGGAGGCGCTTGATGAGGAGGAGGAGGTGGATGGGTTTGACGATGACTTTTTGGACAAGCTCAACTCGGACCAGCCCCCGTCGGACGCCGAGGACGAGGAGTACGACGACGAGGACGGGTTCAACGACGACGGCGACGACGAGGACTTTGACCCCGACGACGTGTTCGCGCAGGTGCGGAGGATGAAGGCGCGGCAGCTGCAGCAGCAGCAGTATGAGTCGGACGAGGACATGTCGGGGTCGGAGGCCGGCGGGGCGCGGACAACGAGCACAGGGTTCTCGATGTCCTCATCGGCGATGTTCCGCAACGACAAGCTGACGCTGCTGGACGAGCACTTCGACAAGATCGAGGCCATGTACGAGCGCGAAGAGACTGACAGCGAGGACGAGCGGTACGACTCTGACGGGCACCACATTGTCGAATACGACTCGGAGGGGAACGCGAAGCCAATCAGCACGCGGCCGGACTTTGAGAGCGTCATGGACGAGTTCTTGACCGAGTACGAGCTGACGGGCAAGCGGATGCAGGTGGTGGTGGAGGGCGGTGATGGCGCGGGTAAGCTGGACACGGTGCGGAATGCGTTCCTCAAGGAGACGCAGAGCAAGGAGAAGAATATGAAGGAATTGCTGGAGGTTGGGAACAGAATTATCGACGAGGATAATCAGAGGACGGAGAAGGACGAGGAGGAGTACTTCGACGGGCTGTTCAAGGAGAAGCAGCGCACGCCCTGGGACTGCCAGACCATCCTGACCACGTACTCGACCCTGGACAACCACCCGGCCACCATATACGAGCAGCGCACGCCGCGCATCCGCGTCAGCCGTAAGACCGGCCTGCCTGTGGTCGAGAACGCGGCGACAGAGGCTGGCGCTAACGATGCAGAGGGTGGTGGTGATGGCGAAGAAGAGGAGGAGGAGGACCAGGAGCAGAGCAGGGAGAACATGGGCAAGGCGCGGAGCAAGGCTGAGACCAGCGAGGAGAAGCGCGCCCGCAAGAAGATGCTCCAGGAGGCCAAGCGTGAGCGCCGCGACCAGAAGAAAGAGAACCGCGGCGCGTTCGCCGAGAAGCACGACCGCAAGATGCAGTCCAGGAAGGACCGCGCCCAGTACGCTGTCCGCCTGGACTAGTGCACAAACAAAAGTAATAATTGGATCACTCTCTCTTATAATGCTTCCAAAAGAACAAAATATATCTATCTACCAGCTCAACTACGCCCACGCCTGGTTGGTCAGCTTGCGGCGGACCATCGGGCCGCCCAGCAGGCAGCCGACGGCGAGGGCCAGCGTGGTGACCACCAGGTTGACCTTGCTGAACGACGGCGACAGCTGGTCGAACGTGCCCGAGGGGCTTGTGCGTGTGAAGAACAGGTCGAGGCCGTACGCCGCCACAAGCGACGTGCTCTCGAGGTGCGTCGGCGCCGCCCTGATATGCGCGATCCCTGCAACAGCGTTATAGTGCGACAGCACGCGCTTGGGGTCCAGCGCCAGGGGCGCCGCATAGGGCACCAGCCCCTCG
Organism: Coemansia erecta; assembly: GCA_027574685.1. Lineage (NCBI taxonomy): Eukaryota > Fungi > Kickxellomycota > Kickxellomycetes > Kickxellales > Kickxellaceae > Coemansia > Coemansia erecta. The sequence goes on from JANBOJ010000236.1 coordinate 1,925, forward strand.
GCCTGCTCATCCTTGGTCGCCGCCCGCTTCGGCCGCCGCGGGTCGAACATCTGGTCCGGCAGGCTCAGCAGCTTGCTCGACGCAAGCCCGAAAACCACGTCGCGCGTGGAGATGTTGCTGCCCGTGCGCGTGACGCCCAGCGCCGACGCCGGCTCCGGCGCCACAAACGCCGCCGTTACCACGTGCGGGAGCACCAGGTCGTAGCTCGAGAACGCCCTGCTCTCGTCGCGCGTGTCCGGCTTGTCGCTCTCGTACAGGTCCGCCACAACTGTGACGTAGCCGCGCACCGCGCTCGAGTGGGCCTTGGCCTCGGCCGTCGCGGGCGAGCCCTCCTGCCAGAACTGGTAGATCACGCGGTTCTCGCTCTGGATCGCAAGGAACGGCTGCTTCTTCGTTACGTGCGCGTTCGCGTGCACCGTCGAGTAGAGCAGGCTGCCGGTGACCCGGTCGATCATGTAGATTCCGATTCCGCGGCTGCCGGTCTCGTCGTCGCCAATGCGCGTGGCCACAGTGACGAGGTGCGGGTTGAGGTACTTGTAGAGCACGCTGCGGTCGCCAAGGACACGGCCGAGCAGGGCGGTGCTCTGTGCGCCGTCGTAGCCGGTGGTGCTAATCAGCGTCTCGCCCTCAGGCAGACCGAACTTCCACTGCTCGCTGGCAGCGAAGCTGCTGCTGCTTTCGGCCCACGAGTCAAGCTCGGCCTCGCTAGCAGGGCACTCGGCACGGAATCCGCGCAGGTCGGTGCTGCCAGCCCCATCGTTCAGGTCGAAGAACACAGGCTCGGTGACAGCGCAGAACGCCTTGGCGGCGCTAGCAGTCGATGGCCAGATACCAAGATGGGTCTGGCTCTCTGGGTCCCGGTAGACAAGCCCGATGAGCTGCTGGTTGTTCAGGGTGTCAACTGCAGGCAGCTCAAATACCTTTGCGTGGCTGTATGGAAGGACAGTGAGCTCCGAGTCATCGGCAAACTCGCCAGTCAGCGCATTGAGGACAGCCACAACGGTGTTTCCGCTGACGCGGCTGCGACCAACCACCGTCACCAGCGGTGCCGAGGTCGACATGGGCTGGTTGCGACGCGTAACAAACACATTATCGATAGACACGGCTGTGCCGTTGTCGGCAAGGAAGCGGGTCCACGACCGCGATCCGCCCTGCGTGCTCAGCGCAGCAACAACGCCGCTTGACGTGCCGAACACCGAGAGCTTGCGGAACCCAAAGTGGTCGCCAACCACAATCGGCGACGCAGGAACCAGCTCTTCGGCAACCGTGCGCGCCGCCTGCCCCGACGCACCGACCGCATCCGGCGAATTTGCAAAGAATCCAAATCCAGACGTAACCCACGACACAATCGACTTCGCAGACTCGGCCCAGCGCAGGATATACCGCGTAACAGGCGATCCCAGAACACTGGGGTCCGTGGCCTTTGCAGCGTACTCGGCAGAAGACACCGGCGGCGGCAGCTCAAGGAAGGCCATGTCAGTTGCATGCGACAGCGACTCGTCGCGGAACCAGAGCGGCTCACTGCTTCCGGGCGCAAGCGCAGCGACAAGCCCGCCGCTAGTCTGCACAAGAACCCGGGGCTCGCCGCCAACATGGTAGAGCGTCGCTGACCTGACCGGGCCGTACGTGTCCTTGCTGTAGACAAAGTCGCCGGTGTGAGTCGGCGTCTTGCTGTCCGTGTACACGCGCCACGACACATCATCGGATGCACGCACCGAGACGACGGCGCGCGGCGCATTCGGGTTGGCCGCATCATTCTTAGGCGCCGAGATGCCGCAGCCGGCAACCACTGCGTCGTCTGAGCGGAACCCTGCGACCTTGCGCATCTCGAGCTTGTCGCCCGACCGGTACATCTCAACTACGATCGTCTTGATCTTGTCATCTTTGAGATACGTCATGATGAACCGCGGGTGGTTGGCGTTCAGTGCCGGGTCAGTATCGATCTCATACATCGTCGACGTCAGCATGTCAGCCGGCATCAGCTCGACCTGCACGAGCTTCGCGTGGTAGATCTCCCACTCCGGATCGCTCATGCCCAGGCGATGCACGAACCAGACAATGTTCTTCTCGTCGCGCCAGACGACATAGCTGCCGTACTCGCGGGACTGCAGGAACACGACGCGGTTGCTGCGCACCGCCTGGCCGCCGGCAAACTGGTACTTCTGCTTGACGCTGCCCGACTCAAGGTCAACCTCGACCACCTGCATGCGGGGCTTCGGGTTCTTCTTCGTCGGCCGGGCGTCGCCCACAACAAACGCGGTCTTGTCCTCAAGCACAATGCGCTTGTACGCCGCCGTGGCATTAAGGGGCACCTCCCACACGGGCACAGTTGCCCCGGGCGTAAGGCGCACAAGCGAGTCTCCGACAACAGCCACGACATCCTCGCTCTTCTCAACAAACTCTGCCGCACCGCTGCCCCTGCGGTAGTTGGCGTCTGGCGGCTGCGAGAAGCCCCACACGAGGCCACCGCTGGCAGCATCCCAAACACGCACATGCGTTTCGTTGGCGCCAGACAGGGTCAGCGCCCGTCCGTCGCGCACGCGTAGCGCCTTGATCGTCTCGTCAGACCCGAATGTCTGACGCCAAACGATCTTGCCGCTTGCGGGGCTGAGCGACGCCAGCGTATTCCGGTCCGTAATTGCGAATAGCCCGGTGTCGGTCTCGTTGAATGCGTAAGGGACTATTTTGGTCGGCCGCCCTATCTGGGCCCGGTGCCAGTCAATTCGCCCCGCCTCATCTGGAAACAGCCCATGAGCAAATGAACTCAGACTGCCGATTGCCAGCGTGAGGCTAAGCGCGACCTTTGATAGCGAAACGCCACCCAGCATACTGCGTGCTTTTCCTGTTCCAAGGTATCCGCTACTTTTATATAGTCTGGCCAGAATAACAGTCTCTGCTTGCCAGGACAGCCGTGGAGAGAAAAAAAAGAGTAGAAATAAATACTAAATACGAAGGTTTGTAAGGGAGAGAAGAAGAAGCTGTAAACCTACACTGGAGGCTTATCGCCTGATAAAATTCGACCCGATCTGCGGCAGATGCTGCAATGACGACGTGGCAGTCTGGCACAAGCCCAATTGTTGTGCACAAGACATCCGCCCGCTTTGAACAATTTTTATTTATAGCTTTCGGTTCGGTTTCTAAATTCGTTGTTGCTTTTTTCCCACTCATCCTCGTTTCCTCTGCATTCAGCAATCTGCCCTTTGTAATCCCTCTAAGCGGTCCAGAGCGCGTGCGCTGCACAACGACGATACAACTCCTCCAAGAACAATGAAGCTTTGGACGTGCCTAGCACTGGCAAGCATCCTCCTGGGATCAGCCAACGCAAAGTCGGCGTCCGGCGACCGCGTCCTGGTCCTTGTGCCCAAAATCGAGTCCGCGAAACACTACTCAAAGTTCCTCGGGTCGCTCGAGACACGCGGGTTTGAGGTTTCGGTTAGAGCCGCGTCGAACACATCTGTTGCGCTGCAGATCGACGGAGAGCGCGCCTTTGATCATGCCATTCTTTTGGCACCGGCGGCAAAGAAGTTTGGCGACGGTCTGGGACCGCTTGACTTTACCCGCTTTGTCGATGATGGCGGAAATATGGTTGTGGCTGCGTCGAGCGAGCTCAGCGACTTCCATCGCAAGCTTGCTGCCCAGTTCGGTGTGGTGTTTGAGCCGCGGAGCACATGGGCGATCGACCATGCCAACTACCTGAAGCAGAATAACGCCAGCGACCACAAGGTCGTTGCGGCTAGCAACTTTGCTCTGGCGCCTGCTATTCTGTCTCCAGAGTTTGCAAGCACCTCGGCAAAGAGCCAGCCGAAGCCAACGGTTTACTTTAAGGGCATTGCGCACAAATACGACGCTGCAAACCCGCAGCTTGTGCCGTTGCTGACTGGCGCCATCTCGACGTACTCCGGCCGAGACAAGGGCGAGAAGCCCATGGAAAACACAGACACGCCGCTGAGCGGTAAATCTCTGGGACTCGTCAGCGCGTTCCAGACCCGTGGCAACGCACGCGTGTCATTTGCGGGCAGCACGGCCATGTTCTCTGATGCGCTGCTGAGCAAGCGCGGAGGAGACAACCAGCGGTTTGTAGAGGATGTGGCAAAGTGGACGATGCAGGAAAAGTCTGTTCTGCGCGAGACCGGGCACCGCCACCATCTTTCGGCGACCGGCGAGCAGCCTGGCCATTATCGCGTCAGCAACGAGATTGTCTACGAGATTGATCTTTCGGTGTATCGCGATGACGCCTGGCACCCGTATGTGGCTGACGACGTGCAGTTCGAGGCAATCATGCTTGATCCCTACATCCGCATAACGCTCAACCACACAGACTCTGCTGGATCTGCGCCAGATACTGCTACGTATCATGGAGACATAAAGCTGCCCGACCGCTATGGCACATTTACGTTCCGTGTCAACTACAAGCGCACGGGCTACTCCAATGTCGATGTAAAGGATACTGTTGCTATCTGGCCACTGCGCCATGACGGATACCCCCGCTTCCTGTCTGCCGCATACCCGTACTACACCGGGTCTTTTGTCATGGTCATTGGGTTCCTTGCTCTCAGCGCTGTGTGGCTATTTAGCGATGAGCCGGCAAGCAAGGACAAGGCAGGCGCTGCTGCTTCCAAGGAAAAGCCCAAGGGCAAGGCCAAGCACAAGTCAAGCTAGGATTTTTGCATCTTTATTCTGAATCCAAATCATTTCATTTTAAACCAAATGTTTTATGGCGTATATGGATACGGATCAGCTGGAGTTGCTGCTGGCAGCGAACGGCTGCTTGCTCAGCGGACAGTGGTTTTTTGTGCCCCACCATGAAACATGAACGTGCTGTAGCGCAAAGTAGCCGATGATACCCGATACGGCAAGTCCGCTGTCAAGCGCAGCAGTCAGCGTAAAGTTGTACTTTTGCCACCACACACTCCTGTACTTCATCAAGACGTAGTTGAACACGAAGCAGAACAGCGTAAACATCACAAAGTCATGGGTCGGTGCGTTCGGCATGTAGCCGATATACGTTAGAGCGACTGGGATGTTGACATGCCGCCAGATGCTCCGAGGATACCGCTTGCGCAGCAGCCAAAAGGGAAGCGGTAGAAACACGCCTACAAGAAACATCCAGTAGAGAGCTCCATACTGGCCACCAAACTGCCTCTGCGGCCCAATGACTCCCCAGATGACCATCGTTGAGTAGAACAGACGGCCTTGTCGACAGGTAAACGGAAAGCCGTCGTCGGTGCAGATGTTGTCCACCGTGTTCATGAGCCAGAAAGACGTACCAAGCTGTACAAACACTGCAATGACTGTGCCTAGGACTTGACATATAAATAGATGCCGCGGTGGAATTCTCATGTAGCGGCCCAGCTTCTGGTCCTTGGTCAGCATTAGCGACTGTTTCATCGTAATGTACCCGAACATCTTGAAGCTCGCGTTGTACGTCGGCTGGCCAGGCCAGATGTAGCCGGCAATCAGCTCGGTGATTACGCCGAGCGCGTACTGAAAGTTGGACACTGCCTCAACTAGGCCGACAGGAAGTGTCAGCAGTCCAGCCAGCCCAATTGCCAGCAGAAAGCCGTACCACGGTAATAGATGGTAAACCTGGCAACTAGCCAATCCCATGGCCAGTGTTGCAATGGCAATGGAAGCATACCAAAACCATGGAACCTTTGGGTAGATGCTTTCGGAGTAATGGTCTGTCTGCGCACTTGTTCTTTCAATAGTCGGTTTGCGGATGCTTCGGATGCTTCGCCAAAGATCTGGACCATGGTTCAAAACCACGTGTGACAGCAGACATGTGATGCCCATGAAGCAAAACCCGTACATGAGCAGAAACTGGAAGCTCATGCGCATCGGGCTATATGACTCGTACGCTGCCGGATCAAGCTTGCCGTCTCGCAGAACCCTCGAAACATTATACTCGCTTCCGTCGCTAGCAAACAGCGTGTTTGTGTATATAGGAAGCGACTTTGCGTCCCACGCGTTCGAATAGTATGCAATTGGCGTGATCACCCACATCACAAGCACAAACCCGACAAACAGATTGCAAGCAGCGAACCATGGAGTTGCAAGAGGAGAGCCAGTGTAGACGTTTGAGATTGTCGACCAGTCAAGAGTTAGTGCAAGCATGCCTAAGCCGCCGTACCCATCGCCTAGCTGGTTGGCGTATATGTTGTTTGGCGCGATAAAGCAAAGTATAGGCAGCATGGTCAGCGTTGGGAAGAACCATCCGGGAACAAAATACCAGGCAAAACTGAGCGCAAATGCAGCCCAGAACAGCTTTAGCCGAGAGCTTGCAGACTTGCTATTTTGCGGCCTATCGGTCTGAGCCTTGTTGCTGGTGTCTGAAACTGCTATATCTGCGCCCTTTGCTGGAATCATGGACTGGAGCGTGCGGAAAAGCGTGACATTGACCAGAGTCGATGGCCACACCATCGCATCGGGAACAACGAGGAACCGGTGGAATATTCCGCTGAAACTGTACCCGATCAGCTGTGAGGTAAGTGCTAGGAGCACACCAGCACCAAATGTCAACGGTGGCCCGATCCAAAACTTTCGTGCTACAATAATGTCCAGCGCATATGTCGTTCCTGTGCTTGCGTTGGCAAATATGCTGATCAGGACATGTTCCTTGACGCTGAATGGTCCTGGGTTGAGCGACCAGCGCAGTCCAAACGTGTTGAACGTGCGTTTTGGCAGGACTTGTGACATGATCCACCCGGCAGGGAGGCTCAGTAGCTGGACCACTGGTATACCGAGCGTAATTGGGTTGCTGCGAAACCAGTAGTACATGTTGACAAACGCCAGGGCGCATGAGAATAGTGTACCGAGAAACAGAACTCTAAATGTTAGCGACGGCTGAGACACGTCGTCGGTTTTTGCTACAGCTGACGAGATCATCACGCGAGCATCAGATGGGTCGGTGTGTAGTGTATCTCCAGCAAGCAGTGACTCCAAACCGTTGTTCTCGCCATCGCTCCGATCAGGATCAGTATGTGCCGGAAGATCTTTGCGGTAATCATTGTTTGAATGAGCCCGTAGGCTATTCTTTTCGCCACCCGTCTCTATAGACATACCAAAGAGTAATAGTATAAAAATATGAAGTTTCAAAGACGACTGAAGAAAGCATGCATCGCTGGGTCCTGAGTTTCTTTACATCCCCCAAAAAATTTGATGCACGTAAAATGAAAAGATCGACGATCCCCTTGAGCAAGATTAAAGGTATAAAAACTCCTATCGGAACATCGTTAATTCGCCGCAACTTGGTTGACTGAAAAATGTATAGATATAAAAACTCATAAATATGAAAGAAAACAAAGCAAACGTAATAAACTGAAGGGTGCAGAATACTGAAGCACATATTTAGTGGATGTGGTAGCAGTTGGTGCACTCCTTGGATCCCTTTCTGAACGCGTTTTGCGCATATTCTGTGCATCCACATCCGCAGGCACCAACAGATGCTGCTGCAGCGGCGGCAGAATGAGACGGAGCCTGCACATGGCTACCCGTGCGCTGGTGAGGCCGGGTTGGAGACACGCGGGATCCTTCAGGTGTTGTGTTTGAACGGTGGGCAGGTGTTCTGGCAGCCAGTGCCGGCGGGACGTCGGCCTCAGTGCAATCCTCCGTGTAGTTCGACGGGAAAAGACCAGCCTTTGCATCCTGCCCATCAGCACGGCCGCCAGAGGCAGAGTACACCAGCTTTCCGTACCACCAGCCATCATCGACATGCTCGGTGACCTCGACAATGTCGCCCTTGTCGATTGGCAGCTCGCCAATCTCATCGGCATTGAACTTGTAGATTGCACGCCGAAGGACGCGCGCCGGAGCACGAGCGGGTGCAGGCGGTGCCGGTGCATGGCGACGAGGTGCGACAGTCGGGACTGCCTTCCTCATCGACGCATTGTTTTCGCTCTGCACCCGGTTAAATGGCGGTGTCTGGCGTGACGAGACTTCGTTATGGCCACCCTCGAATGGCGAAATGCTTCCATATGACTGGTCGTCCGCGTTATCGCTGTACTGGGTGCTGCCGTTGCGGCGATGGGCATGCGGATCTCTGGCAGAGGACGAGCGCGATAGGTTTTGCAGGGCTGCCTGGCTTCCATTGAAGGGAATTGGACCGCGAGCTGGCCCACTAGCGTCGTTACTTCCCTTGAGAGTCATTTCCGACCGACGGCTACCGAGAGAGGGGATCGCCTTTGCGGGCGCACGCTTTGCCTTTAGAGTCTCCTCAAAGACAGCACGCATGCGATCGAGCTGTTCTCCGCACTTCTTGTGGTAGGCGACCTGGGCCTCGTAGAACCCGTAGAGCTCAACCAGGTTGCTGTGGTCAGCGTCCTTAAGCTCAACCATACGGCGAGTGACATCCTCAAAGGTGTCCTCGTAACGAACCTGAGCTGTCCGCAGATCGTCTTCAAGGTTCACGTTTTCCTTGCGCGACTTTTGCAGCTTGGTCTGTTTGGACTCGTAGTCGCTGCGCCGCGTATCGAGTCTCTTCTTCATTGTCTGGTACTCCTTGAACTCGTCAATGTTGCGCTGGAGGTTCGACAGCCATTCGTCCTTGACATTGTTGATAAACTGAACCTGGAGATCGCTGATGCGCTCAACAACCTGTCCGAACTGCTCGAGTGCCTTGCCTACATGCTCAATAATGGTTTGTAAAAAAAGGACAGTTTGAGTACAATGTGTCAGAGCGGCATGGATCTATAAAATCACCCGACATCCAGTCCCCTTCGATCCCGATATTTGTATGAAAAAAGGTCTGTGGGTGCATGCATGCAGCAAAGTCGTGCTTTTTAACGCACAAGGCCAGACGTCAGGTGCGCGTCATTCGACACATTGCATGTTTTAGTTCCTTCCACCCCGCCCCGGAAAACAACAAGCCCGAAAATTGACCCAGCCAGACGGAGACAGTTTGGGTCTTGCTCTCTCCGCCTTTGCAAGGGTGATTTCAGATACATGTGGAGCAACACGAGTGCCACAAGAAGGAAATGTGGGGAGATATCAGGAGAAAACGACGTGGGTATTTGAGCAAAACTTACCAAAGTTGGAGTCGGCAGGCAGACTTGCTCCCAGGCGGAACATCGAGGAGCCCAGGTTCTCGAGCAAGTAAAGCTTCTGCTTCGAGCTGTCGGTCGAATCGCGCTTCTTCAGGAGGTGGTTGGTGTAGAGGAGCAGAGCAGCCTGAATGTTTTCGGTTCCGGTCTGTCTGTTCTCGACTTCGATCTGCAGGTCCCTGAACTCCTCGCTGACCTCGGTTTTCGAGTTGCTGTCGAGACCAAGAAGCTCGCCGGTCTTCTACATTCATTGCATCATTGATTAATCAGAGTAATGTTAGATCGACGAATCGTGACGTTTTGCAATTATTGTTGTCGCAGCCGTGCGAACCTCAGCCATCAATGGCTGTGAGAGTTACAGGTGGTCGAGCTGCTGCCATATCAGAACAGGGATGTTCTACTAAAGCCACGCACACACGCACACCCAGGCAGGCCCCCATCAGAGCAACAGTGTCACTGATAATACCACACAGCTTGCGCTCACGGTACTCTGGCACCAAGAGAGCGCAGACATCTGGATACTTACCATGCCCAGCTTTCCCATCCCGCGCTTAAACGTCGCAGCCATGATTCAGAAAGATAAAGTTAGAGTAGACTCAGTAAAGTGATGGTAGTAGAGAAGAGTAAAGCTAGAGTACAAGCAGACAGTAGAAAAATATATAACTGAGGTTGTGAGCAAGAAGTGGATGAGAAAAAAGACGACACAGAAATGCCCACAGCAGCGTGGATGCGTATTTGTATTGCAGACCACACCTTTATCGGGCTATGCCGTGCGTTTATAGCAGAAAAAGGAAAAGAGAGATAAAGAAAGTCCGGACCTCTTTAAGACACCTTAGCACAATAGAAGAGCACACGTTCCTTTATACAAAACACGGACGACCAGCAGAGCAAGCTAAAAAGAATATACGGAGCCAAGCCCTTCAAAAGGAGGAGGATAAAAGCGAGAAATGTGTGATATGACAGCAGGCGGGGTTAGTGAAAAAAAGAAAGAAAAGAAAGGTTTGAAAGTAAAGTCGAGCGGATTTTGTTGTTCGCTCGACGGAAGCAGCAGCAGCAGCAATTTCAAACAAGCTCACACTTCTTTGCCGTGATTACGTGCAGTGGAAAAGCAGACCACGATGTGCACCATTAAAAATTGAATGCAATACCCAGGTTGGTTGATTTCGACTTTTTGCTTTTCTTGTTTTTACTGAGAGAGAGGGAAAAAAGGTGAGACGAGACCACACCTACCACAGACACACATCAAGACCTTCTCCCCGCCCAGGAATAAAAAGAGATTGCCGGTGTGGTATTTGCACTGGGCAGGGGAAGCATAACATCGGCAGCTCTTGGCAGAGAACAAAGTACTCTGTATGCATAGATCCGGCGAAGCAATGTGTGGATCGGTTCGTTTCTTGTCCCAAACAGAATGCTATTATAGTCCAGCTCAGCAGATGCAAGCCTCAGATGTGCTTATTCGTCGAACAGAACAATCGTCTGTATCTGTCGAAACGGATGCTGCCGCAGTTTGTTTGCATATTCTGATATGAGCTGGATCGTCGTTTACGTATACATCTTTGCCACGATTGGCGCCCGGATTCGGTCGGTGAGATAGCAAATACGGTTCTTGATCAGTACACAAGCAAAATAAAAAGGAAAGATAAAGGAGATAACGAAAGCGCATAGTCCGTGTCAGCAGTGCTTCTGGCAGAGCTGACAGACTCGGAGAGAAATAATTATCAGCGGACTGGACCCGTGTCACTCGCCTAAAGGAAGTACTGGCCGCCGACGCCGCCACTGCCGCCCATAGATCCGGGTATCCGCGGCGGGACGATTCGCTCCTTGTCGGGCACAGCCTGGAATATCTGGAACGAATCGTCGGTAACCTCCAGGTCCTCTTCGATCTTGAGGATGCTGGCCACGTTGCCACAGCGGTAGCAGTAGTTTGGCGCGCTCCATACAGTTACCAGGTTGCGCTCGGGGAACATAAACTTGTATCCCTCCTGGACCAGCTGGTGGGCACGTGCGATGAGCGTCAGGCCGTTGACGTGGTTGAACTCGTCGGTGACGCGGGCGCCGAATAGCCAGCCGGCACCGCGGGGACTGACAGCCCAGCTGTCGATGTCTTCGGGATCAGACCACATCAGGTCGCAGAATGGCCCGTCGTGGGGGATCTCCTGGCACCTCTGGATCGTACGCATTTGGTCAAGCGTCCGCAGGTCCGGCGACAGACCTCCATGCACGCACAGAACCCGCCCGTCAACAATCGCTGCCAGCGTCAGATAATCAAACACCTGGCAGCAGTACTTCCACACATTCGCGTTGCCGTACTTCATGTGGCACTCGTCGTATAATCCGTAAACCTGCGTAATCTGCCTGCTCTCGTGGTTGCCGCGCAGAAGCGTAATCTTATCTGGCCACTGCGCCTTTAGACACATCAGCAGAGTGAACGTCTCGAGACTGTAGTATCCGCGGTCGACAAAGTCGCCCATAAAGATGTAGTTTGTCTCTGGCGGCTCGCCACCAACCCGTAGAAGCTTAAGCACGTCGTAGAACTGACCGTGGATATCGCCACATACAGTCACAGGCGACTGGACAGGCTGCACATTCGACTCTTCCATGAGAAGCTCCTTGACGCGTTCGCACAGCTTCTTCACATCTGCCTCCGACAAGCAGTCGCATTTGCGGACTATCTCCAACCACTCTGCAGGACTCGACATTGCCAGCTTTCGCCTTGTAAATGTATGTGCGTTTGCGTGTGTATAAGTGCGGTTAGACGAATGCAGATGAAATTAACGGAATTTGGCAGTTTAAAGAAAGAGAGCCGGGTTAGGCCAGGCGCAAAATTTTTTTAAATACGCAATTGGTGGTCACGTGAAACCAGACAATTGATGTACTTTCAACTTTTCGTTGTCAGATATTACACAAACAAACACCAACAACGAAGAGTAAAACATGAGAGAATATGGATGGTGTCATTCAAATAAAACTTAGAGGGCTATAGAGAGAGCGAGAGTGGGAGAAGCGGTATCTCCGTATGTGTGCGTGCAAGAAGGACGAGCACCGCCAGATAATATTCTGGCAGACGAGAGCAAGCGATTAGAATTAAAGCGAGAAAGGAGAGAGATCTGTGCAAGTGGGTTGAAGGATAATGGACAGGCTGGAAGAGCACACGAGTCCCGGGAGCAGACTCAATCACTTTCCGCCAGACAGCAGAGGCACCAGGATGTTCAGCGACTGCGCCTTTTTGATCAGGAACTCTTGTGTCAACAGCTCCTCCATTGTCGCGCGGCTCTGGACATCGACGCATAGGCACTCGGCCAGGAACCCCTTGAGCTCCCGGCTCAGCGTCTCGGGCCGCTTGAGCGCCGGTGTGCCGTTGGTCGCGATCAGGTACAGCGCCTTGAGTGGCTCCTCGTCAAGGTACGGGGGCTCGCTTTCGATCATCTCGATGACCATGATGCCGAGCGACCACACGTCGACCTTGGATCCGTAGGGCTTTTGCTTGACAACCTCGGGCGCCATCCAGTACGGCGTTCCGACCATCGTCGCGCGCTTGCTGCGCTGCTCAGACAGCTTGGCGCAGAAGCCAAAGTCGGTAATCTTGACCTGACCATCCTCGCCCAGAAGAACGTTGTCAGACTTGATATCACGGTGGATGATATCCTGCTTGTGCAGGTGGCTGAGTCCCCGACAGACCTCGCGGCAAACCGTCGCAATCTGCATCTCGTTCATCTTGTTGTTGTCAATAACGTCGGTCAGGGCGCCGCCCTCCATGTACTCCATGACAACCCACAGATCTGACGAGTTGAGCAAAAATGCCTCGATGAAATTGACAATGTTTGCGTGGCGCGACTCCTTCATCACAAGGATCTCGTTGACAAGGAGCTCCTTGCGCGGCTGCTTGGACAGGTCCATCTGCTTGATTGCAACCAGCTCGCCGTTTTTGATCGACCTTGCCATGTACACGTTGCCCGACGCTCCCTGGCCAATCTTCTTGACCTTGCTGTAGAGCACCTTGGGGTCGTCCCGCGACACAATCGTCCGCAGCTTGGACATGATCTGCGACTCGGTAAGCGTCGACAGACGGACCTCCTTCTTGGGCTTGGGCGGCGGCGTAAGATCAGACTTGCCAACGAGTGCGGCCAGCGCGTCCTCCTTGGCTTTCGACTGTGTCTTTGCCATATGTGCACGTCCGCCATCGTCTACAGAGGTTGACGCCATAGAGCTTTCGCCGCTCTGCCCCCATGTCGACGCGAGGCTGCCATTGCCGCTGCTCTTGCTGCTGCCAATGGGGATCGATGGCTTGCTGTGGCCCACGAGGTGCGCAACCGACATTGACTGCCTCTTTGGCCCGCCGCCGCCGTTCATGGTCATCGAGCTGTTGCCGCTGCTTGTGCTGACTCTGCTTATAGACATGTTGCCGATGCCGTCTGTGACCTGTTTCCGCAGCTGTGCCTCCTTGATTGCCTCGGCCTTGGTTCTCGGAAGACTCATGTTGGCCGGCAAATCGGGCCGCATCGGAGGCAGCGGCTTGTTGGTAGTCGTCGACGCCTGTCTCTAGTCAATGCGGATACAAGATGTCAAGATAGTGGATTAGTAATCACGCCCTGTGGTCTGGATCTGGTGGTGCACCGAAATAAAGACAAGCGCAGTGCATGGTTTGCTTTGCTCTAGACACAGCCAGTTCTGCACCGCTTCAGCAAGCCATATTAAATAAACCAGGACAATGTACGCATTGTGGCTGGGCTATTACGACGGCCATTGAGCAGAATGAACCCTAACGACGCTCTGTCTCGATTTGGAAGACAGAACCTGCGCTGATACTAGGGCCATAGCGTTTATGCTTTGTGCGCCACCTGGACCGTCTTTCAACAGCAAAGTGGCATTGCACGCTCAAAGAAGAAGAAAAAAGACAGGAGCTCAGCCGACCTTTCCAAAAAGAGAAGGGTCCCGCGGCTCATTTCTGACATGCAAATAACTTACCGGATAGGTGCCGCCCCCTGCTCCTGAGAATTCCTGTGGCGAGATGCGCGACGAGCTGGCGCCAACCAGGCCGGCCATCTTGTTTGCAGATGCTGAGGCCGACGCAGCGGCCGCGGCGCCTTCGGCCGTGTTCTTTGTGTAGAATTCGAGGACGTCAAGCACCGCCTGCGGGTTTTGCGCATAGTCCTGCTGCGTGATGTTTGACGACTGCAGCAGCTTAGCCCACTTGTCGGGCAGGCCGATAAACATTCCACTGACCGGATCAAAGTCGACGTGCACCTGGTGGTGGAAGTTTGACGGCGGCGAGACACCGCTTAGGAGCGGACACTTCTCGTATACCGAGTCCATCCACGAGTACAGGTCGTCGTCGCTGGCGCATTGGATGTAGTAGTCGCGGTCCTTCGTTTTGATCTCGATGCAGTACAGCTTGGCATCTGACCGGTTCACGCTCTGCACCTCCTTGAGAAAAATCAGCGCCGTGGCCTGGATCGCCTTCTATGCTGAGAGAGAAAGAGAGAAAAAAAAAAAGAAACAGCTCCAAAGCGGCAATTAGCAAAATAAACGAATCAATGTTTGCATTAGGCATTTTATAGCATACATTTGCAGCGCATGCTTGTTCTAAAAAAGATTTGCACGCGGTTGCTTCTGCTGCTTTTGCTGCTGCTGATGCACACCAGGCACACCAGACACACTTGTATCACAGAGAGCAGACACAAAAGTAAGTGTCATGCAGTGGATATGTGGAGCGGTATAGCTGATGTACGGTGCACCAGCAGTGGTGCGGAGCAGTAATGCCAAATAGTGGCATATGATACGGCGCCAGCTCCGCCGGAGCGGGTCCATAATCTCAGAGCCAGACCACAGGAGGGAGATAAGCATATCAGCCGCACACACCAGCCTCTTGGGCGGATGCCAGCCGCCATCAACAGCTCCGCCATGTGTATGAGTGCAGGCGTGCAAGTAGTAGTAATACGTACCTCGTTTTTGTGGAAGGAAAGCGTGCCCCGCTTGAGCACAGCCCATCGCCGGGACCACAACCACGATTCCTTTAGCGAAATGTAGCCGTTCTTGTAAATCACGCCCGACCCTTCCATTTCCACAACAAGACCGTATGTGGGTGCGAGTGAGTGTGTTTTGTGTGTGGCAAGGAGGGTGTTATCAAATATATGTAACAGATAGTCGCCCAGCCAGAAGTGTCCGTTCGTCTTCAAAGTCGTCTACGCCTGTCGCCGAGTGTGTGTGTATATATGTGAGCGAGTGTCTGGAGTGCGTTCCTAGCCGCTAGTGTTTACAGAAAAAAAAGTACGAGGCGAGCTGCGAGAGGCGAAAGGCGGATTCAAAGATTGCAAATATAAATAAACAGATGCTCTAAATTAGTTGCAGATGAGCAAGAAGAGAGAAGAAATAGGAGTTTTCAAAAAGGCAACAACGCTAATAGCCTTCACAAAAGAAAGAAATATTGGAGAGAGAAACCGCCGGAATGGTAGCAGAGAAAAAAGTTGTTAGAAACATACGGCCCAAGAATGCGAAAAGGGGCAAAAATACCATGCGCACAAAAGAAACGGCGGTGATTGTCACAGGTGCACTAGCAACTGGGTGGCATTCGCCCAGTCTTTTGCGCCTTTGACGTCGCCGTCTCTTCTTTTCTTGCCATAGTTGCAGCCTTCTCTGCCTCCGCCACTTGACGAGAGGAGGATGCGTGAATACTGCGTGTATATGCCACACATCAAGCCATGATACATAGAGACACACGTGTCCTGGCACATATGTGTATATATACAGTCCGGTCCAAGCCGCAGAGACAAACAAGCGATGGTGTTTTTTTTCTGGTCGCATAAGTGCAGGCCGGTCTCGACAGCCCATTTTCACACAGCTGCAAAAAGGCATTGCATAGTATCGACTTTCTGACTCGCCCTTCTAAGGATTGCCCCCTCTTTACACATACGCATCTTGCTTTACAATGAACACCGAAAGCAGCAGCGCCCGGTCTGCCGTGTGGTTTGCCGTGGCCCAATTGTGCGCCCATGATGGTAAGTGGAATGCACAGGTAGCATGCACATATCCGGGTAGGTCTGCAAGACGCACTTGTACTAACTTTTTTTCTCTTTGTGTGCGTATATCCACTTTTCCAATTTCCAACTTAATGTGCCCTATTCATAGAATCTGAAACTGGAACGGCGTTCAGTGCGACGTTCGTCGACGCGCTGAGCCAGGTCGTCTTCGCCCAGGCAGGTAGGCACGGCAGAGCCAGATGGCGGTAGATCCCACGGAGTCCGCTCAAAGAGACTTGTCAATCGCTAACAAATCATCGTTTCATAAAGTAGAGGCGATGGGCGCCGATCTCGAGCTCTTTGCAAAGCACGCAAAGCGTGCAAAGATCTCGGTCGACGACGTAAAGGTAAGAGGTGAAAACCCATGGCTGTTGCTGTGTGTGTGCGTCTTGACGCGGCGTACTGACTTTTTTGTTTTGCATCTTGCGCTGTTGGTGTAGCTGTGCGCCCGCAGGAACGAGCATCTGGTAAGTGCTATATTGTCTGGGATCAGCGAACATTCCATCTTCAAATGTCGTCATCAGAAAGCTGAACTCCCCAATCCATGCAGTGTAGCTCCAAATAATATCGGACAAGGTCGAGGCTGGCAAGAGCAACTCCAAGTAGCCCACCCACAGCGCAGTGCAAAACCAAGTTTCTGCAATGTTTCTCAAATAAACCCATGGTTGAGGGAATTTATGTAATGCAGTGCAGTTAGAACACGATGACCTTGCGGCACTTCTTTGCCCCGCAGAAGCACCGTATGGTCATCTTGCCTACGCCGTCGTTGGACGGGTCGTAGTCAAACACCAGCTCTTCCTTGGGCTCAATGTCCCTCGTCGTGAAGAAGACAAGACGGTGCAGACGTGGGTCGCGGTGCTCGACGAACGCCTGGCGGATCTCCAGATTTGGATCGCACGAATGGTTGAAAAAGTGCGAGATGTTGCCGTGCGTCTTTGCATCGATCGAAAATTCCGATATGGCACCCTTCGGGGTGTTCATGTCCAGATCGAACAGATACGTCAGTCCAGCTGCCGTGTCATCGCAGCCACGCCTATCGGCATCCTCGGACGTGATGATCTCGCCGACGTACTCGGCGATAAACGTGCCCTTTTTGATATGCTGGCGCGAGCGCACGCCCCAGCCCTTGTGCTGGGTTCGGAATATCTCGAGGTTGACGTTCGATCCTTTCTGGATCACGCGTGTCACGCAGTCCTCGCTGCATGCACATCTGGGCCCGCACTCCATCAGGGGCACATCGCGATCTGCTATCAGTGCGCCGTCGCTGTCGTAGTACTGCCCCTCCACGCACTCGCAGTCCTTCTTGCAGTTGTCTGTGCACGTGCATGGACACAGTGGCGTACATGGCCGCGGGATGTTTTCCGAGTAGATGTTTTCGTTGATGTAGGTGAAGTTATCTGGACACCCGACCGTGTCCACGGTGTTCGAAATCACAATCGGCTGTGTTGACTGCGCCTCGCTGACTAAGATGTAAAACTTGCGCAGGTCAGCTGTGTTTACCGGACGATTCTTCATATACGTTTTGTAGTGTTCCTTGCAGTTATCAAGATCGCTCTTCTTGACCCACGACGTTTCGGCAAGCGAGTATCCCTCCCACTTTAGCTCGAATAAATGCACGCCGCCAAAGTCTGCGTCGTTGAGGATAGCCTCGACCACGTAAATGCCACTGCCATCGGTATGACCGCTTGTTTCGGCCGCGATCTGCTGCCTGGATTTTTTCGGTAGGTTTCGCTTTTGAGCAGTGACAACCAGCGGGACAGAGCGGCTATCCAGCACAGGCTGGCTCGGCTGGTTTTTGGGTGGGCGCATCAGCGGTTCTGGGACTGTGACCGGGACTGGGACTGGCATTGGAATCACCGTGGCGATACGCCCTCGTACACTGCCATGCCCCCTTGCGGCCTCTTGGCCTCGACCACGGCCACGTCCACGACCACGCCCAATACCTCGGCTAGCGGTTGGAGAGAGGCTAAGGGCACGGACAACACCTGGAGGATGCCCACGAGGACGAGCCGGAGTTAACGGACGCACGAGACCTGGAGCAGGCCCTGGTGGACGCCCACGAGGGCGAACTGGAGCTGAAGGACGCACAGGGGCATGAGCAGGCCCTGGAGGACGGCCGCGAGGGCGACCCCTAGTGCCTCCACGCCCGCGGCTTGGTCCTGGGTCCGGAGGTACCCGGCCTGCCTCCTCCGTAGTCTCGCTGACTTGTCCCATTTGAAAATGAAGTGAAAATTGTAAATGCTTTGTGCAACAGGCGGAAAGAGAAATTGGCTGCGCGGTGACGGATTTCCACTGTGATCATCAAAATATCAGACTTTGATCTGATGAAGGGCACTCTTTTTCTCTTTCACTCCAGACTTTTAAATATTTCTTACTCGTACTAAAACCCGGTCGACGACGCAGAATTGCTATATAATTTGCCAGAAACGGGCTGCAAACGTGATTTCCTTGTGAACATACACATACACACCCAGGTTTCGCACACCAGGCCAGCCTGTTTGCCATTATACACCTTTTGAATCAAGCGATAGCGCGAATCGGCACTGCTCCTCTTCCATCCCAATTTACAAAAACGCGTACCCGATAAAAGGCACCCTTAGTACACAATGGCTGGATCATCCAATGCCGCCAGCGGCTCAATCTACGACGACCCCAGCACTGGTGCTGGTGGCTCGAACGGTGGCAGCTATGGATACGACAACTACAGTGAGAGCCAGTGGCTATATAACGACAGCCAGCCACTGCAGGGCACAGCGAGCATGTCTGATGCCTCTGCTGCTGGTGCTGGTGCTGGTGCTGATGCAGGTGGTGCAAACGCCTATGGCGGATATGCCAACAACGGCAACAACGCGTCTTATCCGATGCCATCGAGCAACAAGGACGAAGGGTAAGCACATTTCGTTATTTTTTCTCTCATTTTCTGCGTTACAGCTATGGTGTATTTTCTTTTTTTTTCGTTTGGCGGGTTGTATTATATGTTCAGTCTATTTTTTCACCTCTTCTTTTTTTTTAAAAAAAGGATTGTGCCGCTCGTTCTATTCACTGCATTACCTGGTGCACAATTGCGTATTCTAACATTTTTTGGTTTTCATTTTCGTTTCGTTTTATGTCTGTATGTATAATAATTGGCTGCCTCTAACGTGCGGCTTTCATTCTACAAACATTTGCAACATAAAAAAATACTGGCATATCAAAATGCTGCAAATAGTAAGTTGTTTGTCGGTGGACTTAACTGGGAGACCGACGAGAACCGCCTTCGTGAGTACTTTTCGAGGTACGGGAACATCATGGACTGCACCATCATGCGCGACCCCAATACCGGCCGCCCGCGCGGCTTTGGATTTGTGACATTCGACGACGTCAGCGGTGTCAACGCAGTGCTCCAGGAGCCGACACACACTTTGGACGGCAAGAAGATCGACCCGAAGCACGCGATTCCGCGCGAGAACCAGCAGGGACACACCCGCAGCTATAACAACAACAATAACAACAACGGCAACTATGGCGGCGGTGGTCAGAACATGAATAACGGCGGCGGCGGTGGTGGTTACAGCTCAGCCCGCGGCAACGCTAGCCAGGGCACGGATCCTGTCAAGGATATGCAAGGCGACCGGATCTTTGTTGGCGGTCTTCCGCCCACTGCGAGTGAGGCAGATATGAGCTCTGGGTTCTCTCAGTTTGGCAACGTTGTCGACACCAAGCTGATCATGGACAAGGTCACTGGACGGTCGCGCAACTACGGCTTCCTGCAGTTCGACAACGACGATTCGGCGTTAGCGGCAGTCAAGGCCGGCAACACGGATGGCGGTGTCCAGATCCATGGCAAGCGTGTCGATGTCCGCGGCGCGCGCTACAACAAGCCGAACCCGATGCTGCTCAACGGCGCAGCGGCCACGGGTCAGGCCGGCGCATACGGGATGTACGGGTATGGCATGATGGGCATGATGGGCATGCCAGGCTACGGAATGATGGCCATGCCCGGATACGGCGTCCAGGGGGCTACCGGCGGCGACGGCAGCCAGCCAAATGCAGAGTACATGGCTGCGATGGGCTACGGCGGCTACTACGGAAACATGGCTGGCTACTATGGCGGCGGCGCCCAGGGAGACGGCACGAACCCTGACGGCAGCACATCTGTCGGCGTCGACGGGGCTGCTGCTGGCGTCGGCATGGACGGATACTACGACCAGTCAAACATGAATATGGGCTACTACGGCGGCGGAGACGGCCAGGGCAACGACTCTGGCTACAACAACAACGGCGGCGGCGGCGGCTCTGGCAACAAGGACGACAGTCGGGGCGGCTCGAGCAACTACGACAAGAAGCAGCAGGATCGCCACGGCGGCGGCGGCAGCAGCTACAGCCGAGGCGGCAGACGCCATGGGGACGACCGCGGCAGACATGACCGTGGCAGCCGCGATAACGGCGACAGCAGCCACCGCTCGTCGCGGCGCCATGGCGACGGCAACGACAGCGGCAGATCGGGCAGGGATCGGCAACACGGCGACGGCGGCAGCGGAAGCCGGCCGCGTGACGACCACCGTAGCTCACGGGGATCACGTTCAAACCGCGACCACGACCGCGACCGCGACGGATCGACACGTTCGACGCACGGCTCCTCGTCGCGTAGCCGCGGATACAAGCCCTACTAGCTTACCCCTTTTTTCTTTTCATTAACCTGCCAGCAAACTCAATACATTTATTTCTACTGGGACAGACTTAAAAAGAAACTCCTATGAGTCGCCCTGTGCTCCGCCGCCATACTGGACATTGACGTACGGGCCAAACCAGCGCTCGTAGCGCGCGCGCAGCCGGCGTACTTTCCGCCGATGCCTATGCTCCCCCTCCTCGAACTCGCCCTCATCGTCTGCCTTCCCGTGGGGCCCGTCGTCTGCCGAGGCGCCTGCTTTGCCCACGGCCGAGCCAGATATTGCCACGGCGCCCAGCCGCGAGGCTATCTCGCTGCTGCTCTGGGGGAACATCTCCGACTGCGAATCATCGCCGTCGTCGCCGTTGTTCTCTGATAATATCTGGTTCGTTATGAGGTTGGTGCATCGCTCAAGGCACAATGGCGGCTCGACGGTAGCGCTTGGCGTGATCTCGAGCGAGAATATCAGGTCCTCGAGCTGCAGCGTCGACTTGCTGTTGTATAGCTGCTCGCGCAGGCGCAGACCGCCTGTGGTCGGTCTTGAGGCTCCGTCGACACACCCCAGCGCTGCCATCGACGAGCTAGATAGATTAGGTGCCCGCGTATTGCTGACCGGGATACCAAGCGCCCGGTTTGACCGTGTCTTGTATAGCATGTTCGACACAATGTTCTTCAGGTGGCAGTCCAGAGCATACAGCAGCAGCTCACCGGCGTCGCGGGTAACGCCTCCCGAGAGACCCTGCTCGAGCGCAACTGCAACCATGCGGTAGCTAAGCGACTCGATATCGGGCGTCGATTTGGTGTCGTACACCAGCGGTGCCGTAATGCCCTTGGCAATGTCCATCGCGTATGACTGCGGCAGCTGCGAGGCAGGGAGCGGTAATACAACGGGCTTCATCGACCGTATTGCCTCGTGCGCCTGCTCTGGCGTGATGTCTGGCCGCTTCAGCAGCGTCTTTATCACCCGCCGCTCGCCCTTATTCAGCGACTTTACCAGCTCCTTGACGTACCGCCACTTGGGATCTTCGAGCAGGGCTTTGATGCTGCGCTTGCTGGAGCCCTTGTCTGCATCGTGGGTGTCGTCGCCGTCGTCGTGCTCAGACTTGCGCTTCCTCCGGCCCTCAAAGCCCTGGCTCCGCTCTCCTTCGGGTGGTGCCTGTCCGCTCTGCGCATTGTGTATGGTTGCCAGGATGAACTCGTTGTGGAGCGCCGCCTTGTCGCCTGACAGGTACAGGTACGCGTAAAAGTCGAATTCCTGGCGATTGAGCTTGCCCTGGACAAAGTCACGCAATGCCGACCAGTAGAGCGGCCCGTCGTCGCCGAGAGCCTCGGCAAGCTGCTCCTTCAGCTGGGTTAGCTGGTATCTCTCCTCGGGTTTGACAGGTTTGGCAACACCATTTGTCGCTGCTGCCAATGTGTGATTTGGCCTCTGGTATATGACAAGGTCTGCGTTTGAACTGCTGCCGGCACTGCTGCCATGCACGACTTCCAGTGGCATTTTAAGAACGAAAGATAATGTGTAATTGGTGCAATTGAAATTAATTTGAAAAAGGAAAATAGACAAAAGTGCAGAAAATCGACGAGGAATAGAGCAGGGCGGGAGAAAGCGTGCTTTTGATGAGCACAGGGAGGGAATAAAAAACAAGTACTGATCCATGCAACATCACGGATGGCTGAATGATGCCTGTGAGTTCGGAAAGCATCCTTGTAACACATCGGTAACAATTTGGCACGGTTAACTATTGTTCTATTCTCACGCATACTGCGCATAATGGACCAGAAATATAGAACAGCCGCAAGATCGCGATTATACATCCTGTTCGATGCCGTCCTTGTATGTGTACTTTGCATCCGGCTGACTGTATATCAGTAGACGGATCGAGCGCATCTCGCTTGGCTTTGCCAGTGGGTTTCTGTCTGTGTCAGGGCTCTGCACTCTGAACTTTAATAATATTGAGTAAATACATTCATGTTGTCTCTCAAATTTTAGTTGTGGTGTAAGGATAGAGCTACAAACACGCTGTACCAATGCCATGCCTTTGACGAATGTTACCGATTCCGTAGCCACCTTATTTGTGTGCTATAGAGAAGCAGGTGTAATAGCGGAGCATCACCTCTTTTGTTTTGTACGCTTGACAAAGAGGAGAGTCTTGGGCTTGTCATCGGTTTAACCATATGTTAGCGACTCCTGAACAAGTGTGCAGATTCTTGTATTGCGTATGCGTAGTGTATGTCTTGTTGTTTGGAGATGATCTAGTTGTTGCAGCCAGTTTATCCGATAGAACATCCTGGTTTAGAGCCTCTCGCTGCTGTGGGCCAAGACAAGCTGTCTAGATGTTTAGTGTCGTTGAGAGCCTGCAATGTGAGCCAGTTGAAGGAGTGCAAGTAATAACCAAAATTGAAACAAGTATTTAATACTAATTAGTGCGTATGTTTTTGTGTGAAAGAAAAGCGTGTGTGTTTCGCACTTCAAGCTCACCCAATGCTCATCCACCTGGTCTCGGCGGAAGGAAATTAATTCAACTA
>JANBOJ010000237.1:0-24922 GCA_027574685.1 Coemansia erecta
TGTTGCTGCTGCTGCTGCTGCTGTTGAGAAGGCGTCATCTGCTCATACTGCAGCTGCCCAGCAGCGGAGCGTGGATGCTGCTGCTGTTGCTGCTGCTGCATGTGCATAGCTGCCATTTGCTGCTGATGCTGATGCGGATGTTGCTGCTGCTGCTGAGGTGTATGAGGAAGCGAGTGAATCCGTTGGTTTGAGAGCTGCTGTGCCTGAAGAGATGCACTGTGCGCGTGAGCGCCCTGAGATCCAAAAGTGCCAGTTATACCCGCACTGGCAAGACCTGATAAGCTGGGTCTTTGGGCAACAGGCTGCGGCAGCGGATAGGCACTGGTTGGCCCACTACCCCGCATGAATCGAGTGTCGTTGTAAGACTGCGTGCGGGCAAACGTGTGGGGAGCAGTTCCAGGACCAAGACCGGCGCTGTGAAGAGGAATACCAGCAGTGTTGATGGTGCTACCTCCATACAGGACGTTACGGTCAGTGACAATACTATCGACAAAGGGCGGTGGGCCAGTTGCCGCTCCGGCAGTCTGGCTTCCATGTAAGCGCATCTGCGACTGCAGCTGAAGGCCGCCATCATACAGGCGCTGGTGTTGCTGGCCAGTCTGTAGATGGTGCGGTTGCGGCTGAAGCTGTGTCTGCTGGTGTTGCGGCTGTGGGTGGCCATGCTGGCCGCTCAGATCCCAATGATCGTTAGTGCTGCCAAAGGCTCCCGGGAGGCGCGCTGAAGCAGATCCGTCGATATCTCCAAACACGTCATGCGACACGCGGAGCTCAGCGCTGCGAAGACCACGGCTGCCATCTTCGCCAATGCGAAGACCGCGGATCCTGTAGTTCAGGTCGTCGACGCCGAGCTGGCCACTGCCAATGTTGAGTGAGCCTGGAGCCAGTGGCCCGGAAGTGTTGTGCGAAAGCAGGCTGTTGTCTCGAAGAAGTGCTGCTGGCGTCTGCTGGCCAGCGCCAACATCCATGCCGCCCCACATGTTTGCAGTGGCAGCAGAGCCTGTCTGCGTCCCAGGACCAGCAGAGCCAGGAAGGTTGGTTCCTGCAGATGCAACCGCAGCTGCCGCTACAGCAGCAGCATTGCGGGGAGGAGTGGATGCAGCCCGTTGGAGGCCATCAAGGCGCGCAGCATGGCGCGCAGCCCAGAGCGACTGGCCAGGCGCGGCAGGTGCAGCTCCAGGCGGCGAGCCAACAGACATGCCAAATATGTCAACTTGTGAGCGCCGACGCTCGGGTGCATCCTCCTGATCCAGCAGCGAGTTGAGCATAAAGCCGACATTGGGTGCATCGTTGCTACTCGAAAGCATAACCGTGCTGTGTGAGCGGCTAGGAGGTGCTGCAGATGGCTGTCTTGGCGGGACACCCAGAATGGTGGTATCGGCCAGCAACCCCGAGGTCGAGGTAAACGCCGGGTTGCGGATGGGTGCAGATGTTGAAAGGGCAGAGAATGCCGAGGGCGACACTGCATCT
This sequence comes from Coemansia erecta, assembly GCA_027574685.1. Taxonomy (NCBI): domain Eukaryota; kingdom Fungi; phylum Kickxellomycota; class Kickxellomycetes; order Kickxellales; family Kickxellaceae; genus Coemansia; species Coemansia erecta. The sequence continues at coordinate 1,468 of JANBOJ010000237.1, forward strand.
GTCTGACCACCGGCATTCAGCGAGTGCGACTCGAGCGCAAAAGCGGCGCCAGTATCGTCAACCGATCCTTGGCGTTGCTGAGGCGTGTTCGAAGCACGAGGGCGCAGACCCGAGGATTCGGCCACAGCTGGGGAGGGAGTGCGGGGAAAGTCGGTCTGGATGATATCGACCAGCTGGCGACGAGGACGCGACGACGAGACACCCACAGGCGAATCGCCGCCAATGGGCGATCCGATCTTGGCGGTAGATCCGACGCTAGCGAAGGAGCTTTTGCTGGCGTCGAGGCCACCGAGCCTACTCAGATTGATGCCCTGGTATCCAGCAGATCTGTTGGTTGTGGCGCTGGCGGGTGAGCCGGTCTATGCGATTAAAGAAAATGACAGAAAGAAATAAAAAGCAGGAGGCGCAAAACAAAAACAAAACGATAATTAGAATCAGTGCCAGTTATAAAATTGGTCGTGTATATACACATCTCTTCTCAGTGCAAATAGGGACACGAGACAAATGCCGAGCTATATCCGTGCATTTCACCGCATATTGCATATTACGTGCAATGTGCCATGTCAGCGATAAGGATAGGGATTGAGCAAAATGATACATACCTGATCGAGCAGTCTTGACCAGTCGTCATCAGCAGGGTCGGTAAACGTCTGGATGCCCATGGACGTAGCGGGCGTCGTTGGCTTGCTTCCGGATAGGAAGAAGTCCCAGCTGTAGCTCTGAGAGCCGCTGTTGCTAACATTGATGGCAGAATTCCCGGTGTTCTGGTTCGCCGGGGGATGCGAGTTGCTGACGTGGAGGTGAAGCGGATCCAGCGGCTGTCCGGTGCTGGTGGCAGCTGCGGCATCCCAGTGACCCTGGAACCTGCTCTGGCGCTTGCCGGTGCTGGGCTTATCCTCGCCTCCAGCGCCACCGCCAGAGTCCTCGTTTAAATGAGACATGATGAAACCTTGCTGTACCGAGATGAAAAATGGCGTGCGTAACAGAGAGAGAGAGAAAAGAGGGAGGATGGAGGTATGCGACTGACCAAGCAACGAATAGTAGAGAATCCTCTCACTATGTGTATTCCTGCCAAGTATAAGTGAAATAGGGGAGGCTGCTGCTAAAACAAGTAGAATACAGTGAATGAGAGAAATATGTGTCTATAGATTGCTATAACGTGTACAGTAAAATAACATATAGTTTAGTAAATTTGAAGCTAGTGCTTGGTAGCCCCAAGGAAGAAAAGGGGAGGAGGAGATAAAAAAAAGTACGGTTCAGTTGGTCAGCCCAAAAGGAAGTGGAATAGCGGCAAAAAGACGAACAGAACAACACGCGGCTGCTAGGCTTAGTAGATATACGCACAAACGCAAACACACCGTCACCGCAGTCACGAATGATGCTCGGAATTTTGAATTAAAATTCTGAACGAAGGGATGCAAGCAGAGGTAAAAAGGACAAGAGATATTATCGCGCTAACAAACACGGCACAAATAATAAGCGATAGAAAAAAAGAGAAAATGAAAATTGCGACGTAGGCAAAGACACGCAAGACAAATTGTGAATTACTCAGCAGATGTGAACCTGCCGATAACAAGAGCAGCCGGCTTCCGTGCGTTTCGGCCCCGGAGTCGCTCGCTGCAGGGGCTTGCCGCCGGTCAATAATGGTGATGCTGCTCGCCCTTTATCTCAGGAGCCGTGCGCTAAGGCCAGCTTTCCTGTAGAGTGGGTGGGATTTGAATTGCAAATAAAGCTTACCTCCTCTAGCGCCTGCCAAATAGTGACCTATGTACAAAACGAGCCTAAAAGCGCGGACCACAAAAACGATAATAGTGAGAGTGAGAGAGAGAGGGAGAGGAAGAGCAAGAGAAAGAGAAAGAGAGGAGAAAAAGCTTCAAAGAAAAATGGTTTACTCCCTCGATGGCGCGCGCAAGTTCGCAGGGATTCGAAACGATCCACCGCCGTCTTTTAGAGAGAACGAAACGTGGACAAACCAGAGCCGATTAAGCCAACTGGGATTTGGTTCGTCTTGTTCCCTCTATCCCCCAGTCCTGGCCGACGGGTGAGCTGAACCGAACTGCTCTGGGTTATGAGCCGACATGTCGTAGCATCTGGGAATCCAGGACGCGCGAGGGCAGTTTCCTCTTTTTCGGGTTTTATACAAGGCACGCTTGCTCTGTCTTTCTTTATTCTAACCAGCTTTTCTTTTTCCTTCTACGCATTCTGCTAAAATGTCGAAAAAGATAGAAGACTACTTTTCAGCTCTAGATACTGCGCCAGAGGCGGCTCTGACGTGGGACATCAGTCTGGCACACAACATCCTGAGGTCCTGCCAGCAGCTCTTTGCAGAGCTAGAGCGAATACGGGTCGGACTGGTAGACGGTGGCGCAGCAGTGTCGACATGCGGCCCAGAGCTGGACGCAACCGAAGCGCACATCGATGCTATGATAGAGTCGCTGAGCGGCACTCGTGAGACTAGCCGGCTCGTCCATGCCAGCCGCCAGACATTAGGGTCTCTGCAAACATGCGTCAGAAGCATAGCAGGCAGCCCAGCACTGCAGACCGCCGACACAGAAACTGTAAGAACTGTGGCACTGGCGCTAAATGCAATAGCAGCCCAGATCCAGAAAACGCCGCCAATGAAGCTGCCGGACACGCCAAAGAAGCCCAGCGACACCGAAGTAGCCGTTGCCAGTGCGCTCAAAGCCGCCAGTGCGCTGGCAGAGCAGCTGCGAATATTCACTCGCGTGTCGCAGCAGTCATGGGCAGCAACCCGGTCGCAGCTAGCCCACACGCCCCCGGTGCCGTCGCCGCTGGCAGCAGGCAGCACCCCGCTGCACAGGCGATGGGCGTCGGAAGATATTGAGAGCGAAGCTGCTGAGCAGACGCCGCGGCTGCTCGGTGAAACGCCTCTACCGCTCCACGTGCGCAACCGCTCGGACAGCCGGCTGCAGATTGGGCCCGTGACACCACCGAGACCCAAGCATGTAAGATTCCAGACGCGCTCGCCAGCGATTGAGCCGCCGCCAGCAATTGACCAGGCCCACCTGGCAGATCTTGCACAGGCCGTGTCGGTCTTTGAAAAGGCAATCGCGGCACTCGGCGCTGCTACGGGCGAGCCTCAGCCGCAGAACATCCGTGCGCTGGCCGCGGCATTTGTCCAGCTTTCGCGCCTGGCATCGTCCACCGGGATGGTACGTCACTTTGATCGGCCGACACTTGCCCTGTTCAAGGCAACAACGCATGCTGTCAAGCAGATGATGCCGCAAAAGGCATAGCATATCACGTGTATAATAATCCTGTCATCTGAGTGATTTGTTAATTTCGGCCATAAAAATTTTCATGCAAGCATCAAGGAAGCAGCGGTGGCGATTAAAGCGGCATCCGCTCGGCTGAGTGCACGCTGGCGAGCCAGAAGCAAGACTCAGAGAATAGGACTGCAGCGGTGGAATTGGCAGCCAGGTTTTTCCTCTGTTGCAATTCTTGAATTTAAATTCATTTCTCTCTCTTTCGTTTGTCGTGCATCTTTTTTCTCTTTGCCTGGCTGTTCATTACCGTTCTGGACGCAACTTGTATTTAGAGGAACCTGAGCAACGGGATTAGCATTTCGCCGGTACATACAGCGCATAATCTAGCAGATTCAGCCAGCAGCCCTTAAAAAAATAGCAAAAGAGCTCTTCTAAAATGGTAAGGCATTCGCAATGCGATAGAGATTGTGAGGGCTCCAAATTGGCGAGATGGAATTCAGAAAGGCTAAAAATCTGCCAGCCTTCAATTACTTGTAGAGACCGATTCTTCTAATGGGACACACGCGTCCGCTGACGCAGGTCAAGTACAACGTCGACGGCGACCTTCTCATGACAGTGGCAAAGGACAAAACCGTCAACCTGTGGTACTCCCACAACGGCGAGCGCATCGGCACCTACGAGGGCCACCAGGGTTCAGTGTGGTCGGTCGACTGCAACAAAACGAGCACGCTTGTCGTTACCGGTTCCGCCGACAACACAGCACGGCTGTGGCACGCCGAGACCGGCCGGATGCTGCACACGTGGGAGCTGCCGACCGCCGTCAAGCGCGTCGAGTTTTCGCGCGACGATCGCCATATTCTGATGGTCACCGAGGAGCGCATGGGCCACAAGTGCGGTATCTACATCTTTGCCATCGACATTAGCACCCCCGAGCAGAGCAACGAGCCGGTCGTCATTCTGAGGTCGTCGTCGGCAAAGTTTACCGCCGCCGCCTGGGGATATCTCGACAAGTACATTGTTGCGTCGCACGAGAACGGCTCGCTGACGCTGTTCGACTGGGCCAACGAGGAGGTCCTTCGCCATGCATCTGCGGTCCACGAGGGCGTGATCACCGATCTGCAGATGTGGAAGGACGGCAGCTATTTCATCACCAGCAGCAAGGACAAGACCGCCCGCCTGTTCGAGACGACCACCCTTGATCCGATCAAGATGTACAAGGCCGACACCGGCATCAACACCGCCGCGATGACTCCCACCCAGGATCTGGTTATCCTCGGTGGTGGCCAGGACTCGAGTGAGGTCACGACCACCTCGTCTCGCCAGGGAAAGTTCGAGTCGCGCTTCTACCACAAGGTGTTCGAAGACGAGGTTGGCCGTGTCAAGGGCCATTTCGGTCCGATCAACACGATCGCCGTTGCTCCCGATGGCAAGTCGTTTGCCTCGGGTGGTGAGGACGGTTATGTCCGTGTGCACCACTACGATCCTGACTACTTTACATTCCAGTACGACTACTGATTTGCGTGTTGCTCTGGGCAGAACAAATAAATTAATGCTTGGGTCTTACATACAGACACGCAAAGTCTTCCTCTTCTTCATGCCGCGTGCCAACGTGTGGTTGCTGCCTTGCAAGTGTCAAAAGCGTTTGGTCTCGTGAGAAATCGACATGCCAAAACAGAAAGCGTCGCTCTGACTGCAAGGTGGAAGCGTTTTCGGAAGCCCTGTTTTTACACCTTCAAAAATAAGAGTGCGCCCGTCCCCTCCTTCCTTTCCTTTCGCTCTTTTTTTTTACAAGTTGTAGTTTTCTCTTCTAATTCCTAAACACTCCTGTTACTCATAGTCACAGTACCTGCATTACCCCTATTTTTCTCTGCACACCAATGACCAACCCTAGCGAATTCAGTACCGAGAGCACGGATGCGTCTGCGCTTCTCAACTCCATTCCGTTCTTGAACCTCGAGGTCAAGCACGACTCGCTGTTTGACGACTCCCGAACGCTTATTCTGCAGGTGTTTCCCGACTGGTCGGCCGACGACCTGACCATGAAGCAGTGCAAGGACGGAATAACCAACAAGCTGATACAGTGCACCAACAAGCGCGAAGACATCACTGTGCTCATCCGCGCATACGGAAAGCACACCGAGGTCATTATCGACCGTACCCAGGAACTGACTGTAAGTACCCACCACTGCTCTACCAGATAATCTGGCTTGCTGTATGCACTTTTTCACACGACCTCGTGCGGCGTGCGATGCACATACATTTGGTTAATCCTTGCTCTTCCAGCAACAAGGAGGATGGGGGCATATGACCACTTTCTGCTTTCCAAACGTGGACACATTTGTCTGTGCATGTGTCCCAGAAAAAATATAAAGCATTCCAGATGCACGCTAATACCACGAATCACTTGCATACAATGTACTCGTAGAACATGGCTTCGCTGACCCGTCTGGGCATGTGTCCGCCGCTCTATGCTCGCTTTGAGAACGGTCTTGTGTATGGGTTTATTCCTGGCACAGTGGCCAAGCCTGAGGAGATGGGCAACAGCCAGTGGGCTCCGCTTATTGCCAAGAAGCTTGCCGAGTGGGGACAGGTGCAACTTCCTGGTGACCACTCGCCGCAGCTCTTTCCAATCGTGCGCCGCTGGATGAAGGATATCCCCTCCAACTACGAGAACGAAAGATCAAACGAAATCTTCCACAAGAACTTTAAGATTGAGGCTCTGGAGACTGAGCTCAAGGTTCTTGAGGATATCCTGGTAAAGCTAGAGTCGCCGGTCGTTTTCTCGCACAACGATCTTCTCTCGGGCAACATTATTATGAGCGAGTCCCAGGACGAAGTTTCCTTTATCGACTATGAATACGCCATGTACAACTACCGCGGCTTCGACATTGCCAACCACTTCAACGAGTATGCCGGATTCGAATGCGACTATTCGCGGTATCCGTCTAAAGAGGATCAGCTCAAATGGTTCAAGACATATCTCGACCGCATCAACCTGGATTCGTCGCCAGATGCCCTCGAGAAGGTCTACACCGAAGTCAGTCTATTCCAGCTGGCATCGCACTTCTACTGGGGTATCTGGGGACTGGTCCAGGCAGCCATCTCCGACATCGACTTTGACTACATGGACTACGCGCGAATGAGATTCGAACAGTACTACAAGATCAAGGCAGAGCTTGTAGCTCAATAATGCATTGTTTTTTCTGGTGTTTGGACATTAATATTGAGTATTTTAGGCTACCAGTCCTTGGCCATTGTTGGCTGCCAGATCTGAATCTCGCCCGTATCGAACCCTTCGCCAGTATCCAGGGATCCAATTGTGTACTTGTGTTCACTGTTGGGATGCCAGCTGTAGTCCGCGATAACCGACTGGTGCAGGGAATGGGTGAATACGGGCATAAGATCACCGATTGGGTCCGCTCTATAGATGCGTATATCTTCGTAACCTGAGCAGGCAATCACCGACGAGTTGTGCGGGTTCACCTGGATAGATCTGACTGTATCGGCTATATCTGGAGTATATACACTCAGCACCTTGGTTCCGTGGCTGCCTCCCATCATGCGGGAGTCGAGCGTCGCGATAATACCCTTCTCTGTTCCGACGAGTATCTGCCTGTTGTCAATGATGTCGATGCTGTTGATGCCGCCGCGGTCGATAGGCGAAACAGTCTTGATGCGGGGCTCGCGAAAGTCGCACACCGACAATGACCCAAGCGAGTCACCGACATATGCGCAGTCATCTCCGTATGAAATTCGAAGAGCCGACACTTCTGGGCTCATATACCCAGTCTTTCGCGAATTCTCGAACCTGCGCGCGTCGTTGAAGCGCCAGAGATGGCTCTTCGATCCCGCCTTCCAAACGCCCACATCACCCCTGCCTGAGCCTGCGACTACATAGTCCTTCCCAACGTCGTAGACATCGTTTATATCGTCAATCAGGAGTAGCGAATGGCTGTGCTTCATCGTTTCGGTCACCCAGACCATTAGACTGCTCATTGAACATCCGAACATAACGCGGCCCTGGTCGTATAGCTTTAGCTGCGTGACTGGCTTAAAGTTTCTGTCAACCGCAGTGTTGGTATCTGAGTCATCGTATGAGCTCGACGGTAAGGAATTGACCGATAGCGTTGGGGAAGTGTATCTGAACAGCTGTCGCTGGATGTCGACCGTGCACCTGAACAGACACGTGCTAAACTCTTCGACCTCAGTGGCATCCGGACCATGGAGCGCAGCCGCTACTGAATCCTGGGCACCCTGGGAGATAAAGAAGTCTAGCGAGTCAGACTTTCTAGACACCTCAGCAGGCTGCCATGCCATCGAAAGACAGTGCGAGCCTATGCCATCTGCTTCGCAGGGCAGCTGGGCATGGAAAAAGTCGTAAAGAAATGGCTGGTTAAGACAGGCCTCTGATACTTTCATCGCGTCCAAAATATCCTGAGGTACTTTGGTATCGTCGTCAGAAGCGTATCCATTTTTCTTTTGAGCTGTCTTTGCGCCCTTCTTTCTACCCTTGCTGGCCGTGCTGCTAAGCGAGCGGGTGCTGTCCGCAGGAGCCACGCGGCTGCTGGGATTGCGAAGCCGCGTTGACGAACGAAATGTCGGCGGAGGCGATGCTGAAGAAGATACACCGCGAGACGATTGCACCGAAAAACTCTCCCTCCTTTTCGATCTACGCTTCGGATGCTTTCCTCCAGTCGACTTGCGTGCTGCGTGCGCAACGCTCTGTCTACGACTTGACTCATGCAAACCTGCATCAGCCGGTTGGTTGGCAAGTGACGTTGAGCTGTTACTTTGCAGGCCAGCTACACTACTTCGCGTCTTTCTCATAGGCTTGGAATCACTGTCGTCAGTGTTATCATCGTCACTGTCCTCGATCTTCCGAAACTCTAGCCTAGCCGATCCGACAGCAACTACCCTAGGATTCTGTCGCGGAGCAATCTCATACTCTGACCCAAAGACTGGCGTTTCATCGCGTGGCGGTGAAACCCTCCTATGCTGCTTCTTTGCACTCGACGCAAATAAATCTGTTGTGGTGCCCGACAACGGCCGCTTCGCTTGGGGTGCTTCCGGATTTACGTGGGTACCCATGGATCGATTTGGTGGCTGAATATTAAACACCATTTCTTGCGAGAGATATGTACGACGAGAAGAAGTAGATGCATGCTGTTCGTTTTGAGACGGCCGTAGTAGCTCAGCTACTGATGGGAGTGGAGCTTCAGAATCCGCGACCTCTAGTATTTGGCAGTCGCTTAAATCAGCATCATCATCGATGACTATGACGTCGCTACCGCTGTCGCTGGCGACGTCAATGCTGTTGCGACGGAGACCATCTCTGTAGCGACCCCTGTGGAACTCCCTGTCATCCGTTTGATCTAGCATCATAACCCCAGAACGGAAATCATTTATTAGGCCCTGTAGGGCCGGCTGTGAGTCGTACAGATCGGATTCATAGAACTCGTCTGTGTAATAGTCGGCATCCACCAGGGTATCGAACCAGATCCACGCTTTCCCTGGCATCTCCATGTCTATCTTACATATAGCGAGGGGATTGTCGCTGCAAAGCTCATACAGCTGTTGTGCGCCAATATGCTTTTTGATATTCACAATCTCGGCCTTCCGGCACGAGCGAAGGTCTTCGGTGGTCCGGGTAAACACTAAGGTACTGCCATTTAGCTTCTTGTAGTTGCAAAACCGGAGGACATGCTGCGAGTCTTCGTAGCTGTTGCAGCAGATACGCGAGGTGGTGGGGTTAAAGTAGTCTGCCTTGGTGTCCGTGTGCGCTACGATATCTCTGGACGTCGTACCAGGAGGTATTCCGGTTACCTCTAGCCACCACACCTTCATCGAGTATACAGAAGAAAAAAGGGGGTGAATGCCAATGAGACAAATGCAAAATGCGCAGAGAGAAAGTGAAGGAAAGCAACAAACATCACAACCGTGGTGGTCATATGAAATTAATAAAATCCTCCCGATCGTATTTTCTTTTTAGCAGGTCAAACGAGAACACACAGGATGTGATCTGAAGACTTGTATTTATTTTATCCGTCGACTGGTGCATTCGGCATGTTGTGTAATAGATAGAAAAAAAAAGAAAGGAAATGGAAGGAAAGACAGACAGGTAGTCAAGTTACTCCGTATCCATGGCCTCGCCCTCGTCCAGCAAGTCCAGGTACTCCTGCGTGTCCTGGCCATCGAGGATCGTCATCTTGGCGCCCTTGCCGACAAAGCCAATCGACGTGTTCAGTGTGTCCAGCTGCTTGCCCTGCTGCAGCGTGTCTCTGAGCGATCTCAACCCCTGAACAATCAGCTCCTTCAACGACATGTCCTCGAACGTGTCAAAGTTTCTCTCCAGGTTCGTCCGCGCCGACTGCGACCGCGACCCGATCGAATACGCGTAGTACTCGGACACGATCCCAGACGGGTTGAACTCATACAGGTGCGGTCCAGTATCATCGTGGCCAATCACAAGCAGACCGACGCCGTATGGCCGCCGACCGTACTCCTGCGTGTTGGACTGCGCCTTGTCGCCAATCGCGTTGACTGCGCGGCCGATGGGAAGTGCTCGGCCGTACACCATCTTGGAACGCATTGCCTCGGTCCGAAGGTAGTTGCTCAGCACGCGCGCATCCGACGTCAGACCGGCCATCGCTATGCCCATGTGGTCGTCGATGCGGATAACCTTCTTCTGGTAGGACGCAAGCTCGTTAGGCGACCGCTACATGATAAATTGTTTGGCAAACAGTTGTGAGTACAGAATTTACACAGGAGGGAATGCACCAGTGCAAAGGATATTCGGGAATGATGCTGTATCTTACCTTGACAGCAACAAGAACTGCGTGCTCCTTCGACCGGAGTCCAACAACGGCCGAGCCCTGCTTGACTGCCTCAGACGCGTACTCCACCTGGAAGATGCGGCCCTGTGGGCTCCACGTAGACGAGTCGTTGTCGTACTGATTGCGGAACATTGTAATGCGAATAGAGATGGGTGAGAGGCTCGATTTGTCAAACTGCAATAAAACTTGGCAATTAATATGATAAAGTACGAAAGACGTTTCTCAGCCAGCAGCGCAAGCTGTGCTGACGAGTTTTGCCTGGCATTGCAGGACAAAAAGGCGAGGAGGGCCACACGTCAGCACGGCCTGATCAAAATCAGCATGATTGCGGATTAGCTCAAACACGTGACTGCAAGCTCTGGCGCGGCCTGCCATTGCAGAGATTGCAATTGACCATATCAAACCTCTTTACCTTTACATAGAAAGCAACGACAACATGGATATTAAAAATACGAAGGAATAGAAAAAGGGAACACGGGCAGCACAGCAGCCGGCTATTGGATGGCCACAAAGATATTCAGCGTACCGATCGCGTTCTCGTCCAGCTTTGCCACGTTTGCCGACTCAAAGGCCATCTGCACATCCTCGTTGGAGCCAATGTTGATCATGTCGCCGTCCTCGTCCTGGTACCGCATGCGGATGTTGAGCGGCGGCGCAGACAGGATATCGTGCTCCAGGCCACTGGTAATGCCGACATGCGGTCCAGCGCAAATCTTGATTTTCCGGTCGACGCGGTCGATCAGCTCCTTGAACTGCATGTCTTGCCGCGCGATAACCACGTAGATGTCGTTGTGGAAGTGCACTTTCACCTTGACTGCCTTTGCGGGCGACGTCGGCTGGTGGTTGCTGATGCTCTGTGTGCTGGCGATCGACGGCACCGGCGTTGTGACCGACGACATTGCCGACAGCTGCCCGCCCGGGACCATCCCGTTTAGACTGGGCGTCATTGGCGAGATGGACGATGTGAATGCTGTGGGGATTGGCGAGTTTATCGCAATGGTCCCTGGTGCACGCGGCGGGTGCATCCTGCCCAGCGTGTCACCATCGGCGCGGTTAAGCGGAGGCACAGGGACAGGCGGAATGCCATCCTGCCCGTTGTAGTAGCCACTGGGCATCGGGCTAGTCCTGCTGCGGTGCAGCGAGTCGCCGGGCTCGCCGAAGCTGCTGCTGCTGCCGTTCGTGCCCTGGCGCCGGTGGAATGTGCTGATTGTGGCCGAGCGCTCGATCCCGTCGGCAAGCTCGCTTTGGTAGTCGCTCGCCAGCTTCTTTGCATTGTTGCGGCTGCGGCTGGCACCGCCGTCGTAGGTCTTGCGGTATGTCAGCGAGCTCTGCGACTTCTCCTGCTGCATGGCAGCCGTCAGACTCGAGCCCTCGGAGAACCTGCCGCGACGGACGTTGCTGATGTCCTCGTCACTGTCGTACTCGTTGCCTGCGCCCTGGTGTCCCTGCGAGGAGCCAGAGCCCGGCGTCTGGTTGGCAGACGGCGCCCGCTCGTTTGTGCGCGCAATCAGCCTCTCCATCGTGTCCTTCCACTGCTTCAGCTGCTCCTCAGACTTGCACGCAAGGCTAAAGTTCTCCATAACGACGTCGCGCCAGTAGATCGTAAGGCTGAACTGCCCGTCCCGGGACGTGTCGACGACGCTGTGGATGCTGAACAAGAAGATGCGGCCCTTCAGCTGCAGCGCATTGGGCTTGTGCTTCTGGCTGCGCTTCTTGTCCTTCTCGCTCACCTCCTTGCAGCAGATGAGGATGTTTTCAAACAGGTAGATGAGCAGCTCGCGCTCGACGCCTGTGGTGGACATGACAAACGTGCCGTGCAGGTGGAGCTCGCCAAAGGTCGTTATCAAGTAGCCCTTCCAGTCCTCGACGCGCTCCTCGAGCTCGCTGACGACTGCAATGTTGCTCTCTTTGCGCTCCGCCTCGTTGACCTGCACGACGATGGAGTTTACAGCGCTGATTCCCTCGCGCAGCTCGGCGTAGATTGGCGACGACTTGTCGTAGAACTTTGACAGCTCCTCGAGGATCATCGGGTACTTGCAGATGCGCTGCACTGGTTTGATGAGCATCGACGGCAGCTCGTAGTGCGGGTCGATTATGTGCGACAGCGTGTTTAGCGAATCCCGCTCGGCGAGGCACAGCTTGGCTGCGCGCGCGTAGTTGGCGCAGTACGGCTCGTAGACCATGAATCCCTCCTTCATCGAGATGAAGAGCTCGCCAAAGTGCTGCTCCTCGGGCGGCTTCGGCACGTAGGGCTCCATGCCGACTAGGAACCGCCGCTGGAAGTCGACTATTGAGTTTAGGTTGGCAAAGATGTATCTGATGCTGTCGCTCGAGATGATGTTCTTCCGCTGGAGCTCGTCCATATATGCCTACATTGCCGATTAATTCGAACCCAGACGCGGTTTGCAGAGCAAGATTGGGTGCGTTTCCGAGTGATTAGTAATAGGCTGAAACGGGGGATGATTTGGGCATGCGTGCGTGCGAACGTGGAAACAGGAAAAAAAGAAGATGGTGAATCTTTAAAGGATCAACTGTGTGTTCAATTGCCAAAAGAGGCAGATCCTAGACACACCACCACCACCACCACCACCAGTAGTTGCCATCGAGGCGCTATCAGACATCAGCAGGCTGAGACATGACTTGGATGTCGGAGGAATTGCATCAAGGCTCGGTCAGAGGAACGAAGGAAAGAGCGCTGTCTACCATGGGGCCAGCCGTATGCGAGTGTGTCTGCCCGAGCCAGCACCAGAAAAAAATAATATAACAAAGAGCCAATATATGCACGTTGAAAAGGAGGAAAGGGAGCGGTGCCTGCGTTCCTTGTCGTCCATGTGTGCTTTCTCGGGTAAGAAGCACAATGGGAATAAGTACGCATTGCACGCCAAATAATACAGGTGTTAAGGCACACGCTGGCATATATGTGCAGGGAGGATAATGAAAAAGGAAGGCACCATTCAGCCTTGGAGAAAGGAAGAGAGAGAGAGAGAGTGGAATGACTTACCTGCAATTGCTCGAGGTCCTGGACGTATCTCCGCTCAGTCTCGACAAACTCCTTGACAACGCGCTCGCGGTTGTCCTGCGGCGGACCCAGCTGTGCCTCGGCAAAGCGCGCCGACGGCCTCTCAACCAGCCCGTCGCTGTTCAGCAGCCCGCGGCTCTGCACAGTATCCACGACAATCTCGATAGTCTTGAGAACCTTGACAAACGAATTCGTGTCATCTTTAAACAATTCGGTAATTGTAAACAGGTCCTCGTCCTTGACAATATGATCCTCCTTGCACGCCCTGACAAAGTGGTAGACACGCTCCTTGCGCTGGCGCAGAATGTTCCCCGACTCATCTAGGCTCGTGTCCAACGGCACCTTGGGCTGCAACGCGTTGTAGATAACACAAAGGCTGGTGCCCTGGCGGAAAGTGTCCCACAGGAGCTGGATAGGGTTAAGGTAGGGTGCGCTGCTGCTGCTGCCGCCACCGCTCTTCATGTCGCGCGCGCTGTCCTCAAACATGGCTGAGATGTACACGTCGAAGCCGTCGATGCATGCAAGCTTGTCCAAGAGGTTTATGCTTTTTTGGTATATAGATGTGGCTGGATTGCTGCGATTTAGAATCGAGTCCAGGTTCTGCGACGGAATACTGGTCTCCATTACAGGGGTGTTCATTGCTGGTGGGGCGCGACGTGATAGTTCCATTGCGACCGTATTAGGTGCAGCTAATTAAAAAAAAAAAAAAAAAAGAAGTTATAATAATAGGAAATAATATTAAGAAGAAAAAAAGAGGGAGGAAGAGAAAGTTTATATGCGAAAGCGAAACGGCAAAGCCCATTTATTTAACTGACGACTTATATTACTTTTTTTTTCATGCTTGTTCACTTTTCTTTCTTTCTTTCTTTCCTTATTCGCCCCTTGACGCCTCTTGTACCACGGCAGCGGTACCTGGGAGGGGGGATGGGGCTTGCTTGGTCAGCCAGAGAAGTGATGCAAGCCGGGTTGCACAGCATTGCTGTTGGTCCGGACATATCAGGCAAATGAGGGGGAGGAAAAGATCGGGAGAGAGCGCGCGCAACCGACCTGTGTTTCTCGAGTATAAGCACCGGGATGCACCGAATGGCTGGGCTCCTCGCCCGTTTCCAAGTCAGCAAGCCCTTTTCTGTGACTGCCAGAGCCCTTGTTTTATTTTTCTTTCTCCTGCTCTTCCTCCCAGCTGGCATCCTCTGGTTTCCTGCTTCAGAGACTTTGTGCACAGGCTTCATTGCGCTCCCCCTTCTTTATTCTTCTTTCCTTTGTCGCACAGAGACAGGTGGGGGGTTAGAAGTTGGTGGAAGGTTTGCCACCCGTTTACCAAGGCTAAAAAGGTTGAGAGACTTTCTTTTTTTTTTTTTTCTCCGTGTCACGAGGACTTGAGCAAATGTGTGCATGTTGAGCAAGTTCCGAGAGAACGGAAAGAGAGAATAAAACAAACTAAAGTTGTATGATGACGATGCTTATTTGTTATTTGAGTTAGTAAGATGGGCCCAACCTCCGCCCGTCGGGGGGTAGGTAGCACACGGAAGTGTGTGTGGGAGAGGCTACGTGGCTTGTTTGCCACACGGACTGCTCGTCCGCCACAAACCTTAGCAGCCACCACTCAAAATGCATAACCGAGGAAAAGCGAGAGAAATGACTATCTCACGGATCCTGGCCCAGGTCGATCAGCCGCTGGGCGATGAGCTCGATAGCCACGCCATTCCTATCGCCCTTGGGGATAATAACATCAGCCCACCTCTTCGTCGGCCAGACAAACTCCTCGAACGACGGCTTCGCGACAAACAAATACCGGTCCAAAAACCTCTTCAAGTCCACCTGCGCGTCCGCCTCAATCGCCGCCCGCACCTGGCGCCCCAGCCTCGTATCGCTATCGACGTCCAAGAACACCTGCATATCCAAGCACTCGCGCACCTCCCTGCCAAACAGCACCAGGGTGCCCTCCACGAGCACCACCCTGG
This sequence comes from Coemansia erecta, assembly GCA_027574685.1. Lineage (NCBI taxonomy): Eukaryota > Fungi > Kickxellomycota > Kickxellomycetes > Kickxellales > Kickxellaceae > Coemansia > Coemansia erecta. The sequence goes on from JANBOJ010000237.1 coordinate 16,508, forward strand.
GCGAGCACTCGATTGCGCGCCACCCCGTGCGCTCCAAGCTCCCCCGGTCCCACACAGGCACCTCGGCGTGCTCGCCCGCGCCCAGCTTGCCAAGCACGCCGTGCAGCAGCTCAAAATCAAACGACTCCGGGTGATCAAGGTTGATCTGCTCGTTGCCCAGCCGCAGCTGCTCGAGCTCCGCCGCGCTGGGCACGCGGTGGAAGTCGTCCAGGTGCAGGTGCACGACGCGGTCGGCCAGCTCGGCGTGGCCAAGCCGCCGCAGGGTGTCGATTATGTTGCGGCACGTGTGCTCTTTGCCCGACCCGCGCCCGCCGCCGATGCCGATGAACATGGGCCGCCCCGGGTTGCGCTGCGCGTGCAGGCTGGCGCTACTCCGCGCGCCTGCCGACCGGGGCGTCGCCAGGGGCGTCGACGAGCCGGAGAAGGAGGCAGGCACTCGGAAGGGCACGGCGGCCGGCGAGCTTATCACGCAGTCCGAGCGCACCTTGGGACGCTGCGGCCTTGTCGGGTTCGGCGCGGCAGACATGTTTTTTTTTTGTTTTGCTTGTCTTCCAGGGCAGGTGTGGAACGGTTGATACGGCGTGGAGCTGTGGTTGTATGTACGCAGAAAAGGAGTATTAAAAATGGCAGGGCAGAGAGAGAGAAAAGGTGCAGAGCAGAAGGAAGGAAAGAAGGGAAGAGAGAGGGGAGAGGCTTTTCCCAGGCCCGATGTGGGGGAGCAGCGTGATGGTTGCCGAAATTAAGCGTGGCACGTGCTCGGCATTAAATGCAGGCTTTGTTTTTTCCCACTCGCAAGTCATTCAGCCGACGGCTCTGCACCTTCACGCCGATGCCTGCGCCGCTTGTCCTTACTCTTTTTACTCCCCTCCTCCTTCCTTCTCTTCTTCCTGGCGGCCTTCAGGTGCTTCTCAAAGTAGTACTCGGCCATGGGGTCCTCGGGGTCAATCCCGGCGCTCCGCATAGCGTCCTCCCTGTCCTCCTCGACCTCCTCAGGCTCCAACGGCTCCAACGGCTTGGGCGCCGCATTCATCGGACGCTCAACCGGCGCATCCCCGCCATCACCCTCAGCATCTGCAGCAGCAGCAGCAGCAGAAGACTTGGGCATGCGGTAGTTCTTGACATGGTCGACGCGCAGCGTGCGGCCGAGCACCGTGGCGCCGCCCAGGTTGTCGACGGCCAGGACGGTCGACCTCTGGTCCTCGTACTGCAGGAACGCGTAGCCCTTGGACACGCCCGTGTCGGAGTCGCGCACCAGGTTGATGTTGACCACCTCGCCGTACTGCGAGAACACGCAGATGACGTCGCCCTCGGTCAGGTCGAAGGACAGGTTGCCGATAAAGATGTATGCGCTGTCCTTGTACTCGTCGTGCCAGGACGTGCCGGACGCCCCGGAGCCCAGCTGCGCCTCGCGCGCGTTGATCCGCCTGATCTCGTCAACGACGTTCATATGGGGAGAAGCTGAATATGTATTTATAAGGTTACTTACGTGTGAACAGGGGGGGGGGATAGAGAGAGGCATGCGATGCCTGAGCAGAAGGGAGGCCACACATGTTTGAGCGGGGCTGGAGAGCTTGTGGGAGGCGCGGCGTGACATGTGACGAGGAGCCATGGCAGCGGCCGATGCTGCGCAAGACCAAGCGGAGACTGGCGGGGCCACGACTACGATGACGACGAGGCGGCAGCGGCAGCAGCGGCATCCTTGTTGCGCGACATCAGGTAGGACAGCATATCGACGGCGGTGATCACGTGCACGGGCGTGAACGCAACGCGCTCCTCGTCGATGGACAGGCGCTCGGTGACGATGCCGGCGATGTTGTTTTCGAAGAAGTGGTCGAGCTCGCCCAGCGGGGTCTCGGGCGTGATCTCGCGGAACTTCTTGGACGAGCCGGTCTGGAAGCGGAACATGACGTCGCGCACCTTGGCGCCGGACGTGATGCGGCCGGTGGTGGTCAGCGACAGCACGTTGCCCAGCGTGACGATGCCGCGCAGGATGCCGCGCGTGGTGATGACGGGCAGCTGGTCGAAGCCGTTGGCCTTCATCAGCTCGACGGCCTCCATCACGGGCATGTTGATCTCGACGACGACGGCGCGCTTGAGGTTCAGGTCCTTGACGCGCGCGCCCGTCCACATGGCGTCGCGCTCGTTCTGCTTGCGCATCTCCTCGTCGCGGTCCAGGAAGTCGTGCTTGTCCATCCAGTCGTCGTTCAGGAAGCGCGTCATGTAGTTGCGCACCGAGTCGGGCAGCACGGTCACCACGCGCTTGCCGGGCTCGAGGCGCCGCGCGGCCTCGATGGCGGCGTAGACGGCCGAGCCCGACGACCCGCCGCAGAGGATGCCCTCCTCGCGGATCAGGCGGCGCGCCATGGCGAACGACGGCTTGTCGCTGATCTTGATCCAGTGATCGACGATCGAGCGGTCCAGCGTCTCGGGGATGAAGTCGTAGCCGATGCCCTCGACGTAGTACATGGACGCGGCGGTCGACGCGCTGTTGAGGGCGTCGGGCTGGGCCAGGATCGAGCCGACGGGGTCGACGCCGACGATAATGCACTCGGGGCAGCGCTCCTTGATGCGGCGCGCAATGCCGGTCAGCGTGCCGCCGGTGCCGGCGCCCAGCACCAGCATGTCGAGCTGGTTGCCGCAGGCGCGCAGGATCTCCTCGGCGGTGGTGTCGTAGTGCGCCACGGGGTTGTACGGGCTGGTGTACTGGCCCAGGATGATCGAGTCGGGGATCTCCTTGTGCAGCCGGTTGGCCACGCTGATGTGCGACTGCGGCGAGTCCCAGGCGGCCTCGGTCGGCGTGCGGATGATCTGGGCGCCCAGGGCGCGCAGGATGTCGACCTTCTCCTGCGACATCTTCTCGGGCAGCGTGATGATGCACTTGTAGCCCTTGACGGCGCAGGCCAGCGCCAGGCCGATGCCGGTGTTGCCCGACGTGGCCTCGATGATGGTGAAGCCCGGGCGGATGCGGCCGTCGGCCTCGGCCTCCTCGAGGATGCGGTGGGCGATGCGGTCCTTGACCGAGCCGCCGGCGTTGAAGTACTCGCACTTTGCCAGCAGCTCGCACTGCAGGCCCTCGCTGCGCGCAAGCCGGCTGAGGCGCACCAGCGGCGTGTTGCCGATGTGATCCAGGATGCTGCTGAGAATCGGCGGCTCCGGCTGGCTACAATGAGGATGGTTTAAGAGTTTTTTTGGTTTAGGGACGATGCGTGTATGCGCCTGTTCCGGCGGGCAGCAGCGAGGGGGGGAGGTGGATCGCTTACAGTTCGCGGTGGCGGTGCGGCTGGTTGCCGGGCGCAACGTCGCAGGTGCAGGCCATGTCGTGGTCGGTCATGAGCAGAGAGCGGGTACTTGCTAGAAAATAATAAAAAAGAAAAGTGCCTGAAAAAAGAAGGGTTGCAAAGACGGGTGGAGTGTGTGTGAATTCGAAAGTGAAACAAAAGAAGAGAGCTGTGCTAGTAAAAAAAAAGAAGCAAAAGAAGAAGCACAGGGAAAACAAAGACGTATCCACTCTTGCTCCCCCCACTCCGCCTAGCCCAGTGCAATTTCAAAATAGTCCCACGGTAGCTGCTGCATGATTTAATGCGCAGGTGGTGTGCGCGCAGCACGGACGGTGATCTCGAGGCCACGTGCCTCCTCGCACCCGTCGACTCTACAGCCCAGGGCGAACGCCGGCAGCCGCTCTCTGCCGGCGCACACGACGGGCGCAGCCGCCAATGCGCCCAGCGGATACCGCGCCAGCCCGCAGTCCCCGGCCCGCCTCCGGTGCGCCGCCATCAGCTCGGGCCACCTGCCCAGGGCGTCGGCAAACGCCACGACGCCCCACGTCCCGCCGCCCGCAGCAGCATCCGCAGCAGCAGCGGCAGCAGCAGCCGCACGCACCTCCACGCGCAGCCTGCGGTCCCACACCACGGACGCGCCCAACGGCAGGCCGCTAAGCGCGCCGAGCTCTGCGCGCCGCGGCGGCTGGCGGGCAAGCACCGATGGGCGGTGCTCAGTAGATGGCGGTGGCAGCAGCAGGCAGCCGGCAGCGGTCGTCGGGCGGGTGCCCGGCAGGGCGTCGAGGAGCATGCGCACGTGGGCGAGCTCCGGCGGGTGCTCCGAGCCAGCCACCCAGGCGGCCACGCAGCCGACCAAGCGCTCGGCCACAGCCCGGTTCGCCATCCACCCGCTGGCCGGGCTCTCCAGCGTCGCAACCCCGAGCCCCTGGTCGAAGCGCACGTGCCGCAGCAGCATCTCGCCCACGCCCCGGTCCAGCGCCTCCCGGTGCCCCTGCATCGCCCTGCACACGGCGAGCAGCCGGTCCACGTGCAGCGGCGAGTGCTCCGAGGCGCCCGCAATTGCCCTGCGCAGGGCGTTGCGGCGGAAGCGCACGTCCGCGTTGCTCTCGTCCTCGCGCCACGCGATCCCCGCAGCCCGGCACACCTGCACGAGCGTCTGCTTGTCCACGTCCAGCAGAGGCCGCACCAGGGGCAGGTCTAAGCCGGAGCCTCCGGGAAGCTCCACCGCCGCCTCGCGCATCGCCGCCAGCCCGTACACGCCGCTGTGCCGCAGGAACCGCAGCAGGAAGGTCTCCGCCTGGTCGCCGCGGTGGTGGCCCGTCAGCACAGCCTGCAGCCCGTGCCCCCGGCACGCCTCCGCCAGCGCCGCGTAGCGCCGTGCACGTGCGTCTTCCTCGAGCCGAGCCGCGCCGGGCATCTGGGTCCATGTGAGCCGGCGGGTTTCGTGCGCTACGCCCAGCGCGCCCATGCAGCGGTGGACGTGCGTGGCCTCGTCGTGGCTCGAGGCGCGGAAGCCGTGGTCCACCGTCACTGCGTGGCAGTTGTGCGCACCCGCCGCCCGGCTCACCACGTACGCCATTGCCAGGCTGTCGGCGCCGCCCGACACTGCGAGCACTATACAGAAGAATCCATGGTGCGTTGGTAAGTCTGTGATACTCCCAGTGCCTGCTTGCTTAAAACTTACCGCCTGTCAGTATGCTACTTACGCAGTCGCTTGTTTGTCAGCCGCTGCCGGTGCAGCACGCGCCGCACGTGCGCTATCACTTTCTCGGTCTCTGTCAACGCCATCGGCTCGCAACAATGTATATACAGACATATCAAGATCACCGCGAGATACAAACCGCCGCGCCATCAGCCCCGGCGCCATCGAAATATGCAATTGCGGCTGCATCACGTGCGCAGCCCCAAAAACCCTGCCTGTCCTGCCTATGCCGCCCCCTGCCTAAAGAAAATCCAGGCTCTGACACGCCCTGATCCCTTCCTCCCTTCCGCAGCCCTGTCAACTCCACATACAATTCACACTTTTACACACGTAAAATGAGCGACACGCCGGACGTCGTCATGAGCGACAGCTCGATCTATGCCTCGGCCGGGCAGCCAGCGACGGCCTACGGCCTGCCCGACGACGAGATAGCCGCCGAGCTGCCGGTATTCCTAACCCACAAGCTGGCAAAGAACCTGCACATGCTCGTCTACCCGCAGAAGGAGCACGCCACCAAGCCCGGCCTGATTAACCCCACCGTGGCGCGCATAAAGCCGATCCACCGCCAGATCGAGCTGGACATCCCGCTGGACGTGCAGAGCCCCATGTACAACAAGGAGCGCGGCCGCGAGCTCGGCGAGGGCATCTCGGACATCGGCCGCTTGCTCGACATACAGACGCTTGTCTCCGTCGATATTCCGAAGAACTCGACGTACTTGGCCGGCGTTGTACGCGGCAGCGAGCTGCATTTGACACCGGTCGATAGCTTGACCCAGCTGCGCCCCAGCCTCAAGTACCTCGATCGGCTGGCTGAGAAGCAGAAGGAGGCGAGCAAGATACACGATGATAATGATGACGGTGATGGCGATGATGACAAAGACAAGGACGTAAAGGCGCAGACTGTCCAGGTCACTGTGCGCTCCGCCGAAGCTGAGGAAGCGTTACGCCAGCAGCAGAACTCGATCGCTTATATCCAGCAGAAGCTCGAGGAAGAGCCCTGGTCAAAGCTTGTCTACCACGACGTCGGGTCCGAAGAATCAGCCCTCGTTGCCGAGAAGCTCGTCGCAAGCAACCGCGAATCCCTGCTGTGCAAGACGACCCCCGACGAGTATCTCACAGCCGTCATTGGCAACATGAACCCCGATATCCTCTAGAAAAAAATTCATTTTATTCTTATTCAACATGTCTCTATTTCAGTTCTCGGCTTTGGCCTTGTTCTTGGGCAGCCATTCCTCGGGGAACGCCATCTTGTGCTTGTACTTGCGGTACGTAAAGTCCAGCGCCACGTCGCTAAACATATCGTCCTTCTTCTTCGCCTCAGCAATAAGCTGGTTAAGCGTATCCGCCAGCCGCTTCTTGTTCAGCAAGGATGTCACCTCCCGATCCTCCGACATCTTCAGCTCGTCGGTCTCCGGGCTATACCGCGAGCCGACCAGCAGCAGGAACTTGTGCAGCTCGGGTCCCTTCAGCCCCAGCTTGGCCACCTGCACATGCAGCACGACCTTGCGGTCCTGCGCCTGCGTCTTATCCCCCATCGTCACCGACCGCTCAAACCGCAGGATATGCCCGGAAGACGGCGCCCGGAAGGGCTTCGCGTGCTGCGCCAGCGTCGGGTGCTCAAACTTCATCAGCCGCACGTACTTGCGCACGTCGCGCACGTTGTCCAGGAGCATGTGGCCGTATGTGTGGTGGTCGTCGTACTCCCAGTCGCCGACTGTTTCGATGTCGTAGGCGCGGTCCTGCTCGTCGTAGATTTCGGCGTGCTCCTTGCGATTCTTGATTGCACACGCTTTGAAATTCACCTTCCTTTTGTTGCGGCCGACATGGGCAATGTTGGTCGTGTGAAGTAGCCGCTGCATGGGCTGTGTGCGCTGCACCAGGACTGCCCGCAGGCGACTGCCGAATGCCACGTTCATTTTAAAGGAGTTAATATTTTTAAGGGAAATCTAGAGAGCGTGCAAGAGAGCAGAGGAGCTGAAGATCGCTTCAACATTTGGTTTTATCTGCTGATCGATTACGGATCAGCGATCAGTTGATTTGGCGGCTTGATTTCCAACCACTAACATCATAGGTCTTTGGACGAGCATACACATTTAGGCGACTTAACATTCTAATAGGTATATATTCCAACAATAGTACAAGTTATACAACGTTTATTATAAGATTGAAAAATAGTATTTGAAATAAAAGTGGATGTGCCCGCATCCCCAATGTAACAAAGACTGTCTGAACTCAAATATCGCATATACCGCAGCATGACCTTTTCTTTTTCTCTGCAGACCTGAGCAAATAGAACAATATGGCCAGACCGTAGAGTGCGCCTATAGCAAGCAGCACATTCTTGTAGAATGCCGGCGAATATCCATTGAGCTTGGTGCTGCTGCTGATGGCGTCAAATGTCACGCCAAGCTGTCTGTCATGGAGTGCAATTGCACCGATCCCCACCATTGCCGCTACATGGGTCAGCTTGCGATACCAGAGTTTGATAAACCTCAGTGATGACCGACGGTAGTCCTGCACCATACGCAAAAAGTTGATTACAATAGCCACTGCGACAAATGCTCGCACAACCTTGCCCTTGATGTGCACACCCTGTGTTAGTGCAGTCGGTGTTGTATTCAGGGAATCCCAGTTAAACATCAGAGCCGTAAATGCTACAATTGCACCCACTCCAAATGTAAACTGAAAGAACAGCTGAGTAAGTTCGATAGTCATACACGAGCACACACCACAGCCATGCTTAGTGGACTTGCTGCCAATCGAGCGAGATTTAGATTTATTGTCTGCTACATTAGAATGTTCCATACCACGCATGGCTTTTTCGAAAACCTCATCTGTAATATCTATATCAAACCTTTCTTGAATCCTTGACATATTCTTTAACTGATTAGTTGAAACTCCAGTTGACGCTTGACCCTCACCAGAGTTATTATTTGACATATTAATATTGGTTAGTTGTGCTACGTATTGAATGTCTCCAGATATGGTGTGATTCAAAAGTTCTACTTTGAATACTAAATAAAAATGTTTGGGCAGAATTACAAATGATTAAAATTGATGAAGAGAAAAGCTAACGAGCTGTGTGTTTGCCAATATTCAATTAAAAAGTTCATTGCACTTTTATCGCGCCAGTTCGCTCTATCGTTTTTAAAAAAGAGATAAAGGCAACCATGTGGCCCTTTATTTTTAAAAGAGAAACATTGACATGCCTCTTCTTTTTAAACAGGCGATTCCCTGTTTGTAAATGACCACTAAGCCCGTCTAAGCTCGATTACTCGTTAATCAAATCAGCGATTATGCGGATCGTCATCGCGATCTAAGCGTGTGTATGCTGCGCACGACCGAGGTCAAAACAGCCTTCCGCATTTTTCTCCTCCCTTCACCTACACAGTGCATACCTCAAATTCAGCACACCCTTTTCATGTCTTCATTTAA
>JANBOJ010000238.1:0-24878 GCA_027574685.1 Coemansia erecta
CTGATCGGGTAGTCCGCCGTGCCAGGTTCAGAGCTTTCGGCGCCGATTGAACCGAACCAACTCAGTATATAGAGCATCGACTCGCAGCCATCGAGTATCGACCGTAACTCCTGGCATGACACAAGGTCCTGAATGCACAGGAATGGCAGGTACCCAGTAAATGGCCGCTCGCTGGTTACTATGTTGCCTCTCTGTACGAATTTTAAGTCCACCAGAACGCCATGCATGCCGGCCAGCTAGATCGCGCGTATACATGATATTTGCCGATGATATATTACGATGCAGGATGCCACACTGCTGCGCAATTGCCATGTAGACAGCCGTGATATCAGCCATGACAATGATGAACTCATCGGCTGATTTGAGCGTCTGGATCGGATATGCATATGGTGTCATGACCAGCCGAACATGCGTGCGTCGGGGAGCATTGCTGGTAGCTTCCTAGTCATGGGCTGCCAGCAATGGGTCTGTGGTGTCTTAGACTCGCTCTTCATCTGAAGACTCGGGTAGCACAACAGCGCCGCCTGATACAAGCGTAGGGAATGGTCCGATAAGCACCGGGTCAGTTCCTAGGACATTGTCAATTTGGCGCAGCATGCTCGCCTCCTGGAAAATGACTTTACCAGCCTGACTGTCATTGCCGTCAGAGTTGTCGGCTGCCCATGTATTTTTATGACTCAAATACATGGTGTTAATACAGAAAGTAACGGATTATTTTGTCATATTTCTTCTGAAAATAAAACGTTGTTCCAAGACAAGATAGAGTGTCCGCGCTCGTCTTGTCCTCTTATAACTTGCTCGAACAAGGAATACCCCTAATCTTCGTCATTTCCATCATCTCGATCAACAGAACGCCTTGATAATGCCTGATGTTTCCGCACATGGATCATCAGCTATCCGGCTCTCAATCACCCTCGAATGTTCCAATCGACTCAAATATCAGCCTGTGTCTTCTGAACATGCCATCACAGGCGTGCGGATACACTGGCTCCGAGGTCAGCATATCATCGGGGATCAGGAGGACAAGCCCGGAATGTCGAGTCACATACTGTAATCCTTCCATACAAAACTCCGGTTCAATTGGCGGTAGTACATATTCGTTGTGTACCGATAGAGCTGTGCCAGAATTTCATGCTTGTTGTTGCGGCTGGCCCCTGACTTGGCCTCGGTAATGCCAATCATATTGACATAGGCGAGTTGGCTTTTGGCACGAGCTTTCCATTACCATTAGTTCTATTGGTCGCTTTCAGAGCAATGTCAATCTGACTAAGCTCCTGATTTTTGGAGACGCGCTGGTTATCAGAGAACGACATTGTTATAATTATAATAGAAAAATGGTATAAACACAAATGAAACCAATATAGATGAATAACGAAAGGAATAACAAAAATGTACAGCCTATAAGACTAAGTCAGATTCGCTGGTATGCCTCAGACGTCGGTATTGGAGAGCAAATTTCTCTTACTATTAAACCGAAAGTATTATTTTTTTAAATCTCGGTACACTACTCGTTTTGGCTGTTTTTTTTAAACTGCGCGACTCCATCATTTGCCAATATTGTATATCCTCTAATGTATCATTTTGTCTCTCTAGGTGACATCTGCTTGCGCTATTAAGAGTTTCTTAAGCCGCTCTACCAAAGCAGGTTTGTCTGTGCTTTAAAACAAAACAATATAGACCTCCGAATAGACCAGAACAGGCTAGAATACACCATTCGGCGGCCTTTAGTTATATAGTATTTTAATTATTATCTAAATTTGAATTGAATTATAATAGTCATATACACGAGTTGGTAGCTATCGTAGCAACATTTTTGATGCTGTGGAATGGCGTGGTCGGGTAATTTAATTACAGTTGGTTATAAAATATAAATTTATAATGAAAAAGCTAAGAATCCATTGCAAGTCTGTCAAGGGCCTCGGATTTAGCGGTATAGACTATGTCGAGAAGTTCTTTGGCAATCGTTTCCTTGAATATCTGACGTCTCTCGAATGGGTCGACTATGTCCCAGTCAATATCATGATCCCAAGGTTGAGGCTTGCTTAGTGCAGATATCCGTTCTAGTTGCTTGCGCACATCCTCCATTTTGCGCAGATATATGCGTGAACTTGGCGTATATGTACCATGAGCCATCAGCGTCAGGTTCTCGTTTTGGAATAGAACGTTGTACAAATCGTAGATAAGATCTTCCAAGGCGCCATAGCTGCTTTTTGAAATGAGATGCGGAAGAATTAGAGCAGAGAGTGCGGCGTCGCATGACATAGTCGTCCGCTTCTCGTTAGCAGCACATTTACTTCCACCAGATTGCCAATCCTTAATAAGCGAAGAAGCAGCACCACTTTGTGACCTGAAACCACATTCTTCGCTGATGCCAAGTGTTCCAAGCCAACACAGAACGTAGATTAATGACTCCCAGTCATCCAAGATGGTCCGTCGAACAGGCGAGATCGTAAGGTTTCCAATACTCATAAACGGCAATGTCCCTCGCATGTCAGGCTTCCAGCTCTCTAGTTCAGAGTCTTCAACAGGCATAGCAATATCAAAGTCTACCAGCACGCCTCGTACACTGCCATCCGGCTTGCGAGTAAACATAATGTTGCTCTCGGAGATATCTCGATGAATAATACCACATCGCTGAGCGATAGCCATGTATGCAGTCATCACATCTGCAACAACAACGATGAGCTCGTCTACTGACCTAAGCTGGCTGATTGGTAACGCAAATGGCGTTGCGGCTAGACGTCTGTGTACGCGTTTTGAAACACCCTTTAGAACATCATCGCCGAGTGCTGCAAGCAGAGTATCGGTGGTTTCGGGTGATGGGTTGCTGCCGGGTGTTCTCTGCTGATGAACGACACCGCCCGAAAGAAGCTTTGGAAAAGACCCCTCAAGCTCCGCATCCGACCCGAGCTCCTTAGTGATTCTGCGCAGCGCATAGACCTCATTACAATCTCTGTCGCTGGTCAGGTATTTGCAGCTTGTCCACGAGTCCTTGACACAAATGCAGTTGCTCTCGCCTCTGTCCGCCTCGGCTCTGGCTGACGGGCTGGGTCGCACACACCGTATAATGCGAGTTTGATTGCCAAATATGGTTGAATCAAATGGGTACACCATATCGACCCAGTAGACGTCTATCGTGTTTCGCTCGTCATCGTAGACATCAATCTCCCACTCACAAACGGCAGGGTTGTAGCTAATAGTTGCGTCGTATCCGAGCTGGCTGGCGTCACAGAACGACATGTTGACAAGCAGACTAACCAGCTGCATTCGACCCCCAGCTGTCGCCACGTCCATGGCATCCGATACGAACACGTTGTCTTGGCTGTAGAGGCAGGCGCGGAAATTCGAATCACAAACGGTGAAGCCCCATACAAACTTGCGGTCAAGTCTATAGGTATATAGATTCCACGCATAGATGGTCAGGTGTTTGAGGGCATCCGCCTGCTCTTCGTCACTGCGTCTAGCCTCGATAAACGCGAGACTATACCAGTGGTCTGACTTGCCATTCAAGCATGGCATTCTCTTGTCGACATATGTTATCGCCGCGTTAGGCCATTCGTATGGCTCGTCGCTTTTGAGTGCAGATGGCTCGCCAATATATGTGCTGAATTTGCGAGGACGAGTGTGGGTACCATCGTGAGGTACGGTCACGTCAACTGTGGCATTTGCTATGAAACGGAAAAGTGCATCGATGCCGGTGTAGAGGTGCTTCTCGTGGGTAAATCGGGCTCCTAAGCCATCTGTGTCCACTGCCAAGCGATCCTGGACAATCTTTCGCAGAGGACCATAGCTGTCATCGGCTTTTTGAGAATCACTGATAATAAACTGTTCGAGGCTCTGGAAAACCTTGCCGGCCACGTCTTTGGCATGCTCGGCGATGCTGCGGATACGAGGTACAGCCATATTCAAAACAGTCGGTGTCACTATCTGCCTTTCAGCTAGACCAACCGTATCAGGATTTGAACAAAGTCTAGGGACAGTGGTTGGTATATCTTGGTTAATATCAGCAGACAGCGCAGTTGTGCCAGAGCCGGATTTCGAACAAGAACCGTGCTTGGCTGTAGCTTTAGGGCATGCAATATCTACATCGGTTGATGGACTCCCAGTGGCTGTGGTACAGTCATCGTCGCTGTCAAACAGGGTGCGCTTTTTTTTGTTTACGCTGCTGTCAGAAGATGATAGATATGAGCTGGTACTCGAACTGCTCAGCTCGGCTGTGTTTGAGGCTATGCGCTTGGAATTTTGGCTCTTTGGAATGTCAATGTTGAACATTGCTAAGAAATTGCAAAGTGAATAAGCAAAAAATAAAAAGCAGATGCAAAGAAGGCTCTCGAGAAATGAGATGAAAAAAGAGTGTAAAAATTGCAAATGAAAGAAAGAGCTGCGCATTTTGGCATATGAGCAATGGAAAGAAACAACCATGATTAAACTCTGCCTACACTGAATCAAAATTATGTAATCAAATCCAGCCGTGTGGCGTAGTTTACAAACAAATTGAATGAACGTGTGCCTATTTTCTTTGTCTTTGGTTAAATTGATTAACGGTAAACGATCTACACTTAGTTGTAACTTGCATATATGGATCAACACCATATCTGACTAGCACTCGAAAGATTGCTTTGGAATTTCAAAGCACACATCTTTGTCTAGATATACACCGCTTTCATTTCTACATCTCGTTCCCTTGTACAATACGGCATATTAATATTAAACTCGATTATGTCAGATGTCTGAGAGGTAAGAGGTATTTACTTGGCACAGATTTGTGGATATGGTTTTACAAAGCGGGTTATGAGACATATTTCCTTTAAACTCAACTTTCAAAACAATTATATGTTTATTTGTATAATTAAATATTTCTTTTTGCATTCTAAGGAATCACTAGTCGTGTGTTTATATATTTTTAAATTTATTGTTTTTAAAATACAACAGCTAAAGAAGAAATACGGCTATTCAAAGAAGTATGTATCAATCCAGCTTAATATCTGCCTAAAAATATAGCTGTGTAAAATTTTAAAAATAATATTGTGTTTTACATTTGCTTGAAAGTGCCGCCAATGCTGCTAAATACATAAGTTACTACAGGAATTGTTGCAATTTCCATACTTCGGATAAGTAGCAATAATTCCTGTATTGAATTATACATTTAGAAGCATAGGGGTTAGACATACACAACAAGAAGTGCTATGTTGTGTAAAATTGTACAGAATATGTAACCGACTGCATTTAACAAATATGATATAAGCCAGCGGAGCAGACTCAGGCACCCTGAACAAAGACACGCATGCCTTGTCTGTCAAACAGGAACACGGTCATTGCAGCAGCCACCAGGGCGCTACACCCGCCTATGCGGAGTACAAAGCCAACAGCCTCGTTCGCACCCTCTCCAAACACCATCGAGGTAACCTTTTCAATAGCCAGGAACTCGACCGTGCGCACTCCATCATGGTGTCCGGACGAGGGTACTGACGACCCAAGCCATGCAAACACCAGCGACGACACGGCGTTGATGACAAACTGTGGCAGTACGACGTACATATTGTGAATCCCCAGGATGGCACCGCCCTCTAGACGGTCCTCGTCGGTGCGGGAGTCCATCGGCCGATGTACCTCGTTCTCGTGCAGCGTGCGCGTGGTGTCGGTATGTGCAAAGAGGCTGGAACGCACAGTTGCTCGATCTTCTTCCTCGTCGAATGCCCGTACAGTCGACCCGATGCTGTCACCGCGTGCGTCGGCAGCTGCCACTGCGGCCAGCCTGCTAGAGCCAGAAACAGCAATTCGGGGAGACGTCGGCAACGCCGAAGACACTACTGCTCCAGTGATGTACTCTTCGTCGGTTTCGTCGTCGATATCGACGTCATTCTCGCAGCTTCCGGGGGTCACCTCAGATGCAATTGCGACGTACTCGCCGACCATTGCAAAGGGCGCCCACATGGCAAGCGCCCAGGGGAAGGCCATGGCGACAATCAGAACGGTTGCTCCATGAACGTCCTCGACCACATACGTCATCAGCAATAGTAGACCCATGGTGGCCAGGGATATGCGCCACATCGCGCGCAAGCTGACCTTCCAGCGCGCACTACTTTCTTCACTAACAACAAGCGGTAGCAGGAGCGAAAAGCCTAACGAGGCGACCGAGTAGAGGAACAGAGCAAATGACCCGGCTCTGGTCGCGCGCTCGATAAAGTCGGGGTCCAGCGGATTGCCCGTGCGTGCCATGATCTCGGTGACCCAGGTGGTGGCGAAGAACAGGAATGGGAACCAGGCAACCCAGGCAAAAAACTGCACATTGCATACGCGCTGCACAGGCTTGGGCAGTGACACGATGCCGCGCCAGATGGCTCTGGCCATGTCGAGCCACTCGCTCGAGGACTGGACGGGCGTTTCGTCGGCCTCGTGTGCACGCAGGGGCTCTTCACGGACGCTGACACAGGTCCAAGTAATTGTCAGGACGAACACAATGACGGCAATGAGGCACAGGGCCTGCATCTGTGAGGAAGTTTTCCACGGCACCAGGGCACGCAGGTCGAGGAATCCAACCATGTATCCGGTGACGCTGCCTAGATTGAGCATGCGGCCAGCGTAGGCATTTGCTAGGTCCTGCTGCTCGAGCGGCGGAATATCAAGCGCCAGGGCGCGTGCGCAGGCCTGTGACGTGTTGATGCTGAAGTCGAGCACATAAAAGCCGATCACGGCCAGTGCAATTGATGCCCTGGTGACCTAATCATACAAAGAAAGCAAGAGGATGAGCCAAATAGCGAGGCTTTTTATAAGTGCGATGTAGACCAATTGGAAGCGTTAAAAGTCACATCACCATGTGCGCTATTTTTATGCAAGTGGGTGAGTGAGTAAGAAGGTTTTGAGATGATAATAGACTTACGAATTCATTGTACGCAGTATCCGGTACTGTGCCCTCGCTACCCCCTCCGCCAGCAGTCTCGCTCATGCCCATGATATGCGCCAGACCAACGGCCATCTCGCGTGCATACGCGATGGTTATCACCGACCCAACAACAAAGGCAGCACCGCCAATGATAAACGGACGTCTGCGGCCGATTCTTGCGCGACAGCGGTCGCTAAGACGACCAACAACAGGCTGAATTAACAGCCCGGAGAGCGGGCCAGCCATCCAGACCAGCGTCATCAGCGGCTTGGACAGGCCCAGAGAGAGAAGGTAGGGTGTGCCGTAGCCCAGCTCGACGGTCCAGACAAACTGGATGCCAGCTAGAAGAACAGTCATCGAGAGCATCTGGAGAGCGGTCAGCGGCTTGCGCTCTGTCGCCAGAGAACTACCTCTTAGGAGTGGCGGCGACCGGGAGCCGCTGGCTGTGCGCTTGATCGAGTTGGGCGGAAGACGGTCGTGGGCAGACGGCGGCAGCAGGGGCGTATGCTCTGTCAGCGATAAAGGCTGTGATGACGATGACGACGACGACGGTGCGTCTACGGCAGCGCCGTCGGGGAGCTTATGTACAGAGGCCATATACGTGTATATGAATTCAAAGTGTGCGGTGCGTAAAAGAATATGTAATATTAAAATGAAGAAGAGCTAAGAAAAAAGAAAGACGGAGAGCGAGTGAGAGAGGACTGCCGACAAGCCCTGCTTTTATAGAAAAGCTCATCCTCAGTCAAGTCTCCCAGGCACACACATACACACGTATCATGCCATCGCAAACGAATAGGTTGGCCTTTCCTCTGCGAAGTTTGCTTGAACCACATGGATAATAGGCGCAAGGTCTGGTGGTCGGCTTTTTTTTTCAATCTCAGAGTGAGTGAGTGAGAGCAGTGGTGGTGGTGGAATGTGACTGGCAACACACCAGGCACGCCTGTGTAGGAGACAAAAGGCATTGTTCGATTACATGCGTGGAGTGCTCGCGAGCAGGTGTTTTGAGGGGGCGCATTAATAGAGACGGCACAACAAGCATAAAGACATTCTTCGCTGAGCTTGTTGCTGCTTGCTCGCTTTCACTCACTCTCACTCAGAGAAGCAGAATGTATGCGTCAATTTGATTGGACTGAATGCTCCAAAGTGCAGAGAAACCCAAGCCAGCGTAAACTCAGGGCTTTTTTGGCTTGTTGGCATTGAGTGTCAGCGACCACGTGTTGGGCTCAACCACCGGCGGGCCACTGGGCGACCACCCCATCTGCTGCACCTGCTCGAGCACCTTCGCGCCCACCTCCTTCCTCCGGTCCTTCGACCGGTCCCTGCCCTTATGCTCGACAACCACCGCCACCCGCTTGCCCTTATCCAGAATCTCGCCAACCTTGCGCAGCTTGATCCCCAAATCATGGTCGCCGATAGCCGCCGACATCTGCACAACCTGCATCTTGGATCCTCTGGCCGCCGCCCTCTGGCTCTTCTTCGCCTGACGCTCGCGCTCGTACAGGAGCTTGCGCGAGAACAAACGGCACGCCGGCGGATTCTGCTGGGAGTCAACAAGCACCAGGGTATATTCGTTGAGATCCGTCGTGCGAAGGACGTGCGAGAGCGGGTGGACGCCGTCGATGGTGCCGTCGAGCGTGATTAGGGTGATCATTGGGTGCGGGATCTTGTCGTCGCGAGGCGCTGCATTCGTGTCGTCCCGCTTCTGCTGCTGCGTCAGCTCGAGCCGTTGCTGGATACGCTGCTGAATACGCTCCTGCAGAAGGGCTTTGCCGCGCGGCAGGGCGGCAGGCGGACGCTGCTGCTGCTGCTGCTGTTGCTGCTGTGAGGGCTGTGATACTGGGTGCATACGGTTAAATGCCGGCAGCCCGGGCTTATCTATCTTGGTCTTGCGCGCCGAAGCACCGAAATTGCTGCCGAAGATGGACGGCAGCCGCTGCTGCCCGCCACTACGCACACCGGGACCTGCTGAAGGCGCAGCACGGGGCTCAGGCGCGCGGCTATGCCACAGGGCTACCCCATGCCGTCCTGCAGCCTTTACATTCTGGCGACCGACCCCGAGCGCAAGCATTGTCTGTGGAATGTGAGAAATGTGTGTGTATAAAATTCAGAAACAAAAAAAACCCTGTGCGGAGATAAGCACTGCTCCAATGCGGTGGCGCGGAGATCAATTCAGAGATGAAAGTGGAGAATCATGGATGGATCAGATCAGACAATCAGATCACTTGCCGATGCAGAACTCGCTGAACAGCGCATCGAGCACGTCTTCGATGCCGACGGCGCCGGTGATGCGGCCAATAGCATCGGCGGCAGCACGCAGCTCCTCGGCAGCCAGCACCAAGTCGTCGTCGACCACCCGCGCAAAGGCCTCAAGGCGCGCAGCGCACGTGCGCAGGTGCTCGCGGTGCCTGGCCTTCGTCAGCGGCATTGCCTCGGCGGCCACGCCCTGGGCGCCCCACGTGCGCCGCATCCCCTCAGCCAGCCTACCGACCATTCTCTCCCACCCCGCCAGCGTCTCGCACGACACCAGTGCCACGCCCCACCCATCTGAGCCCATGCTCGCGGCAAACTCCTCTGCCATGCGCTCGACATGCTCGAGCTCAGAGGGTGCCAGCGTATCGGTCTTACTGAGCACCACGAGGGTCTGCGGCAGATGCAGGAGCTCGCGGTACTCGGGCGCAAGCGCACGTGCAATGCCGTGACTCAATGCGTCCTGGCAGTCGACCACGACCATGCGCAGGTCGGCGTCACGCGATGCGGCCAACGCTCGGCGCACGCCCTCCTCCTCGACCAGATCGCTCGTGTGCTGCCGCAAGCCAGCGGTGTCGCTTACGACCAGTGGAAAGCCGGCAATGTCCAGGGTGACCTCGACAATGTCGCGCGTGGTGCCGGCGACCGGCGACACGATTGCAGCCGGGCGCTGGACAAGCGCATTGAGCATCGTGCTCTTGCCGGCGTTCGGCGGGCCGACGATTGCCAGCCTTGCGCCGCCGCGCAGGATCTCGCCGCGCCTTCGGTCGTCCAGGTGCTCGGCAACTCTCCCGTGCACCGAGTGGGCCAGCTGCGTGGCACGCATAACCGTGTTGCTCTCGAGTGCCTCCTCGTCGCCAAAGTCCACCTCGGCCTCGACCATTGCGCGCGCCTGCACTAGCTGGGCGCGCCACATGGAATACTGCTGCTGCAGCGCCCCGCCCATCTGCCGCACCGCCAGCCGCCGCTGCTGCTCGGTCTCGGCGTTCAGCACGTCGGAGATGCCCTCGAGCGTCGTGAGATCGAGCTTGCCCAGGTCGAACGCCCGCCGGGTGAACTCGCCGGCCTCTGCCATCCGCAGCCCGTCCAGCACCCCAAGCGCTCCCAAGACGCTGCTGACCACCGCTGGCCCGCCGTGCACGTGCAGCTCGGCCATGTCCTCGCCAGTGTACGACTGCGGACCAGGCAGCCACAGGCACACGGCGCTGTCCAGAGTGTCGCTGGGGTCGCTGGGATCCACTAGGCGTGCCACAGTTGCCTGTCGCGCACGTGGGAGATGCTCGCGTGCCAGCATGCGCCGGAGAACGGTAGATGTCTGTGCTCCGGATATCCGCACTATGGCGATGGCCGACTTGCCCGGCGCTGTCGACAGCGCGTAGATCGTGTCGGTGCTCAGCCAGCGAACCGCCCGCCTTGCCGCTCCAAGCCGTCTGATAGCAAACATGATTTGATTCCTAGATTACTGCTCTTATCCGAGCTGCCTCCGTCGAGTGGCGCATGCCTGGCTGCCAGCCGGGCTGATTGCGCATTTTGGGAGCGGTCCGCTGTTTTCCCCCCAACTGTTTCGCATAAAAAATACGCCAGACACCTTTGTTGGGCGCCGGCGGAGGCCTGTGTTCCAAATCAGACACGTTCGCCCGCGAAATGGCCGCTGTCCAACCTGGCCCATGTTTCTGTGGCTGAACCAATTGAAACATAAAAAATAGACACACGATGTTTGCATACGCTCATTTCAATATCCGAAAATAAAATATTTAAATGAAAAATGCAACAATATTCGACCAACCCGTGCTAGCGGCCAATTAGCCAACGTGTGCCTTGCTTGCGCAGGCAGGCAGGCACATGCTGTCTTGCTATATCCGGCTGACACCATTCTCTTCCCGCTCTGCGCTGGGAGCCAATGCCAACAATAAGCTTATGACGCACATAATGCAATCCGTACCCGCTCAATTCATTCCTGCCAGCCCTGCGGGCTTGCTTGTGTTTTGTCATCCGTTAAAGGCAATACCACTCGCGAGACAATCCGGCGGATGCAACTCAACCCAATCCAAACCCAAACTGCCGCTTATAAAAATGCACAACACGCACACACGGGTAATGCGTGTCTTCCTTGTCTATTATTCATACCGCCAGCACTTTTAATATATGTACGCGGAGTGTCATTCTTCCGTAGATCTAAAATAAAAAACCGGTGCATGTACAAAGAAAATGAAATAAAATAGAATAGTGCATGCGTGCTTGTCCAGCTCGGCAGTAGCAGCGGCTTCAGTGTCAAATCCCACGCGCTCTATTAACCAAATTTGACTTTAAATTCCCTTGTCCCATTGTTCCTGCCTCTACTAGCGCAGCATCGCATATTAATTTTATGCTGAGAATGAAATATCATCGTGCGCAGCAATCTGACTTGTGCCTTTTCGCATTGTAAAAATAATAATCGAGAAAAAAAGCAGAAATCACCATATGCGCCCTATTCCCGCGTATGCCTGACGTTATGCTGTCCATTACCGAGATTGGTCCTCGAGTCCATTGCTGCGAGAACAAAATACTCAATGCAAGCAAGCAAGCAAACAAACAAACAAACAAACAAACGACAAATTGCACAACACACAATCTTTCTGCCCCAATTCTACTCGTAGTCATACCTGGCTTCGGAACAGGCAACCAAGCATGCGATGGTAATACAGGCAGAAACAGAAAGAGGGGGGAATGCGGAAACAATGTCAATTATGAACGGAACAAAAGAAAACTCTCAGCTACTCACTTGTCCATGTCTACAGCTTCCCTAAACCAGCCCAGCCTCGCGCACGTATAACTCATCCAATATATTCACTTGTAAAAGGGGGGAGAGACAGAGAATTGGCGCATCGTGACCCGTGGACTCAACTGACCTCTTCTTCATTTTTTATCACCTCATATGGTCATTTCTCATTTTAAAAAATGCAGGCATGAATTCATTACATTCTGCCTGTTTCTGGCCAAAACCAAAACCAAAAAATGCTACCTATATGTCTGTCTGTCTGCGCCCGACACCCTATCAAGCGACCTGCTCATCCATGACACTTTCTCCCAGAGAAATAAAGCCATTCAGATATAATGACATAAACTAAACATGTCGATTGATGGGTCATTCAACAAATAAAAAATTTTTCTCTACCGCCTCATTGCATCTAACCCGCCCTGCAATTCAGTCAGGTAGATACGCATGGCGCTGTTTCCTTTTTCGCAATATATCTTCCGCTGTATATGCTAGACAATAGTGTGCCTCCGGGTGTCGCTTCATTTTAAAGCCATGATCTATATGGCTAGGAGGTTAGATTATGACTTCAAAATAAGGCAACAGCCGACCCCCGGTCGTTATTGTCATAAAGAGAAATATTGCGTCTGCTGCATACATGTCATGTAATGCCATGCCCTGCTCCAATGAGTGCGTATTTCGCATTGTCCCTATTATCCTCATATAAGTATAAAAATTTCCACTTGCTTGACCCCTTCTCGCCATCCCTGTTTCTGTCTCTCTGTCTCATGTGGTTAATACAAGTTATCCAACGACGAAGATGCGAAATGGTCGGCGAAATTTGGTTTTGGGCAAACAAATAACTTTTTTTGTTCCGTCTTGAATAATAGGCTGCTGTCTTTTTTTCGCACACTGCCCGATAATGTCCGTTTATTGGCTAAATTCCCAGACAATAGCCGCCTTTCATATACTAATATGTAAATTGCATGCTTGACTTGGTGCACCACTTTCAAAGGGAATTGGCAGGAGATGTATTACTCTCTTTTTTTAATACACGTCGTTCATTAAATTCTTGATTAGCAAATCTATACACCACCTGCGCTGTATAAACGTATAAAGTGCAAGCCTCTATAGTGGATTGCAAATGAACGGCACACCAGCAATTATTACACCAGCAACCCTCAATCGGTGTGCATGTGCTCAATATCGCTTGCCATTTCCAGGAAATAGAAGCCGCAATTACCACTTTACAAGTGCGGGGGGAGAGAAAGATCAAGAGATGTAAAATGCATTCTACGCGAGCATGGGTCGAAATTGCGATCTAAATCCCCCCTCCGTGTATATTGCGCTCTCTGCAGCGAAATGCTTTCTAACCAACCGGCCTAGACCTCTTACGCATGCCGGATTGGGCATAGGAGTTACAAAGACCATCAATGTTGTCATACACGGAAAATAGACCTGTTTTTTCTTCAGTTGCTTGATGTCCATCCTTTTTTCGGCTTTTGCCGTGTTTGTTCGATGCTGATCGCAAGCGATGAAAAAGGGTGGGTAGCATGCCGGGGGATACAGCCGCGTGCCCTGATTGCGAATCTGCCCCGGCGGGTTGGGACCTCCCCCTACTCCTTGCAACCAACCGCCCCCCCTCCCTGCCTCCCCCTTTCTCTCTCTCACTCACACTCAGTTTCTCTGCCTCGTATGCTTGGGACTCAGCAAATCGACACCTTTTATTACAGACACATGAGACAGACAGAGCGAAGAGGCGAAATAACTCAAAAACAAAATTTCCCGTTTCCTTACTTTTGTTCCCTCCTCCCCCACCCATCTTTCTTCGTCTGACAGAGCAGGACGCATTTAAAAAGGCGGCTTTTCTTCCGCTTATTTTCCATCGAAGCTCCAGTTCTCGTTTTCACTTTTTTCATCCTCCTCGTTATTACCAATTTATCCTTCTCTCCTCTGCTCGTAATTACACCTCTCTCTTTGACCTTTCTCGGCTGAATAAATTAACAATAGCCTTGTGCAAATACTCATATTTTCATATTGTGTCGAGAGACTTGTAGTTGCAAAAAAAGTCTCGCCCCACTCTATATCTTTCTAATCAACATTATTGTCTCTATTTATTGCATCCGGTACCAGTAACCGAAAAACTGATCGATTATAAAATGGAATCCCATCACGGTACCACTGCTGCTGCTGCTCCGGCTGCGTTTGACCAGCGGCTCACGGGCGGCCATGCCTCGTCACCCTCTGCCCATCCCTCTGCCGCTTACCGCCACTACCAGCACCACTCAAGCCACGGATCAATGCCGTACCACACACACCGCATGTCTGCCGGCCCGCAAGCACCCTCGTCTTCGTCGCCGTACTACAGCGTCGAGTCCACAATGCACCACTACCACCCGCGGTCGTCTCCCCCGATCAAGGGCAAGCGCAAGCGCGCAAGCCCCCAGCAGCTCGAGATCCTGAACAAGGTGTTCTCAAGCACGTCCTTCCCTCCCACCGACATGCGCAACAGCCTGGCGCGTGAGCTGGGGATGACGCCGCGCACGGTGCAGATCTGGTTCCAGAACAAGCGCCAGGCCAGCCGGCAGCGCGACGGCAACCACAGCCGCAACACAAAGTCCATGAGCAACCCGGGCACGGGCATCCTCAAGGGGTCGCGCAGCCTGTCGCCGGCGTCGAACGGCGACGCCACTGGGTGCTCGGCTTCTGCCACATCGCAGTCCCCGTCGCCTACTGCCAGCTACTCTCCGTCGTTCAGCAGTGCCGAGGCGAGAGACGAGCAGCAGCTGATGGTGCTTGTCGATGCTGCTACTTCGTCCGCTACTGTCTCGGACTCGGCATCGCTGCAGTCGCAGGGACACTTGCGGATGGCTACTGCCAGCGGTGGCAGTAGTAGAAACAATGCAGGTGACAACAATGGATACGTGACCGCAACTTCGGGAGTCAGCTCGTATCTCCATAACAATGGCTTCTTCAGCAAGCGCCCACAGCTGCAGGACGCAATGGGCAGTCATCCTGCGCTTCCACCGCTGTCTTCCCCGAGCACAGGTGCCAGCAGCGAGCAGCGGCATCACCAGGAGCACCGAGGGCTCGGGCGGTATGCCACGGGGCCCCAGGCATCCTCAATCCTGTCCTCGGACAGCAGTGCCTCGAAGCGCCATAGCACAGGCTCGCAGTATGCCCACACTCGCAAGGACATGTGGTTCTCGGAGGAAACTCCAGCGCCCATGTCGTATCTCTTTGGTCGCAACCAGCACCTGCAGCTGCTCTCGCCGCGCGCGCGGCCACGGAATGACGGCGACATGATGTCTCTGCCAAAGTGCCCGCCGCTCGATGCCTCGTCGCCGTCGCTGGCGTCGTCGCAACTACCCACTCCCCGCCCGCACCAGCAACAGAAGCAGAACCCTGCCCCGGCTGGTCTGCCGGTGCAGCGCTCGATGTCGCTGATGGAGCTGCTGAATGCGGCGCCCCAGGATCGCAGGCTGCCGCCGCTGCCCTCAATCGCCCCGTTGAATTAAAACGGAGATTGAGGTAGAAGCGCACCCTGCTGATGCTTCTTCTTCACCACACACATACATTGCACATTGTCATGCAAAGCTGCCTCATCATCCCCTTTCTTTTAATCTGCACGGCCTTGCACATTTCCATTTCACTTTGTTCCCGAGTTGGAGAAGGTGAAACAAAATAGACTGTGAGCAGGACAAGAGGTCACACCTTTTGCACCACCACCACCACCACGACCCCTCTCCCTGCTTCCAAAAAAGCTCTCCTTACTCTTTAATTATTTCTGCTTAATGTATTTTTCCACTTCCATATTTATCAATTGCTTGGCTGCAACGCATTCCAAACTCTGCAAATCGCCATGGTGCCAATTGCTACATGGTAGACACACAATGGGAGAAATAAGAATCCAGTGTCTATTGAAGACATGCTTCCATTGTGTATATGAACCTAGATTTTAATTAATTACGAACGACACATGCATATCGCAAAGAAACCAACATCATTCATGTTTCTTTTTCGCCCCTGCTCGCGACATGCAAAGGCAATACTCTGCATCTTCAGAGCAACCAAGCCGATGAGCGTGAATATGATACAGCAGCACTCTCGAAAAAAACGATTTGTCTCAAGATTGTATACGCAGAGCGCATACTTGTGCATTCTGTTCTAAATAAAAGCGTGCAAGCTCCGAGACAAATTGAGAAACGCCCTCTCACTGAATATCGAGAGCAAATAAATGTGGGCTTCTTTGTTCGGTCGTCGATCAGTGAGATACACCTACTTGCACATGTTGGGAGAATGAAACCGGCACGTTAATTTAAGCAAAAACATTGGAGTCAACCCAATTCCGGGTGGAACATTCCGGACATGCCAGAAACGAAAAAACGCTCTCATATACGATAGCAGAGGATGTGGATTGGTCCAATATTTATAAGCACACTGTGACTTTCCGCACTATTCATGGCCATCACAATAGCGCAAACCTGTTGTGCAAATTCTCCCGGACACATTAATTAATGTAATCGGATATGTGCAATAAAACACTTGCATCTCGGACTACGCTCACATTGTAAAATAGAACCGAAGATCTCTTAATGGATGCTGCTTGTTGTTATTGTTGTTTGTTGATGTTCATTTACGCTTATTTTAGTTTCAATTGTCATCGAAACCAACATACAAGTTAATTCATCCAAAGTCCGAGAATTGTGTTGAACTCGGATACACGATCGCTCAGCAATTCCTCGTACTTTTTTCCTTTTACCGCTGTGCTGCGCCAGGTCGCCAAAAGGCGCAAGCTGCACTATTTCCGCCAAGGCGAGAGAACTTTCTAATGTTCCCCATGGAGAGGAGAAGGGGGAACAAAACAGCTCTTACCACAAAGAAGGGCGGCAGAAAGGGAAAACTGCACTTGTTGCGTTTTTCCACACATTCACATGAAGAGCATCCCGCTTTTCTTGAGCATTCGACGCACATCTATCTACAAAAAAGCGTGATTTTTCCATGTTCTTGCACGAAGTTGTTTTGATGTTTTGCCGATCACGATTTTCACCGGACTTCGATTTGTCATTTTATCTGCTCTTTGACCCAAGATTTTGGCTCCGGAGGTTGCATGAAACATGCCTCATCCCTTTTTCTAACCTGATGCACCAATCGAAAAAAATTAGATTTTCATTTCCCACCAATACAAACAAATAGTTTTTCCACCTTGCGTCTCAGCTGATGTTCCCATCAACCATCTGTGCCATTTTTTCGTTGGCAATCCCTGCCAGATGCAGAGAATAACGACAGAGCGCGTGGCCATTGGTTAGGCAATCCTGCCACGCTGTCGATTTGACACGCGATTTATTACCAGCTTTATGTCTTGCCAAGCCAGCGCAAATGATGAACAGCGTGACGCGCCGCTCCAAATCTCTTTTGCAGGATTTAGAGAGGGTGCTCCACAATGTCAGCTGCCATGGCGCAGCAAAGGGAAAGCAAAAGAGATTTGCTAGACCGAGTATCAGCACGCTCCTTTGTAGAGAAACGCCGAGCCCTTTGCGGACGGCAACAGCACTAGACCCGGGAAAAAAGATGAATTGTCTCCAGCCACGTTTCTTTGCGCTAGATTTTTATTTAAAAATAAATTGCTACACCAATCAAATAATTTTCTGAAGGCGCTTAGATCGCCAAATTGGACAATCCGTCTATTTTCATTTCTTAGGTTTTGCCGATCGACGATACGAATCTTGCATCTGAAAAGAGTGCCAAAAACACTTGCAAAGACCGAGACAGACCAGAAGGAAAAATGCAGACGATAATCGCTAGTAATTTGGCAGTTTATTGCGCCTTCTTTAATAGGCATACACAAACAGCATCCGTTGCTTGTGGCACTATTTTCAGACTTTGCCAATTTTTGCTGCACCTTTTCACGAGTGTTTGTTGTTTTTCCATATCGACGCAATAGGTATATCCGATTGACGTTCTTGTAAGAAGCTTTTTCGCTTTCATTACCCACTCGGCCGCCAAATGAAACAGAATCAGAAAGGAACGCCGTGCTCCATTAAACTTTCCCCATTGGACAAGCTGGATAAAACGGAATGAGACACAGCGCTAGATGTCATCTTCATTTCAAAACAAGCGTGATGTTGGATTTGCTTACACAATATCATGCACAGGGATTAGCGTTCATCCATCCATCCGTCCATCCATCTGTCCACACCACGCTCTAGACCTTGCTTCTCCGAGACAACGCTTCAATTCCAAAAGGAGGACAACACGCAACAGACGCAGCAAACGTGCGCCAGTTGCAGTTGTGTAAACACAAAAGAGATATCCGCCAAGGAACCAGTGCATAGGAAAAAAGTGGGGCATAGTCTCTCTCGGCCGAGCCCTCTCAAATGTAAACATGATAAGAAACATGTTTGGGGTTTATCCTCCAGCTCGACCTGCCAGGAAAAAGCGAAAACATCTCGAGGCGCACAACTCTTTGTTTGCCCGAATGAAAGTTAGAGCGAAAAGCACCTGAAAAGTGGATGAATTGTATGGATATATCCACTTGCTAGATTTTCCAAATTGCTAATTAAATCATGTCCTGATCAATTTAACACGTGATTTTGCTAGCTGTTGTAATCGCTGGATTCGATACTTAGAGCGTGCAAGCGACTTACAAGCAGCGCCAGAATGCACAGCTAAAGGAGAAACTCTCCTTTACTATAGCTCATATATTTAGTTATCGCAGGATAATTCAAAAATGGTTCGTACAGCGTCAGATTCAGCGATGGATACGCCGGTCATACAGCAGCAGTAGGCAAAAGAGCTCGGTTGTGGTTGGATAAATACTGATGGATGCGGGTTGAATCCATCGAAATACAGATACGCAGACTGCAAAATCGATGGATTCGCTGTTGGTCTGATGGAACTGCGATTTTGCGTTACGGAATTGCAGATTTGCACAATCTCAATTTCGATTGATTGCGGCCTTCTGACAATTGCGAATTCGAATCCGTCTAGACCTTGGAAGGCGGAACCATGGCTAGCAGGAAAAGCAGCAGCACTCGCAAGTGGCATAGCTTCTACTATGAGCTACCACACGTCGAGGCAGAAATCAAACCCCCTTCGCACAGCCTCGGAAGAATACCCGGTTTTGCCTGCTCAGCGCATTGCCAGAGTCTTGCTATGTCGAGAGCTACAACTAGATCTCGATATACACAGACCATTGGCAACAGCAGCAGTAGCATCAACAGCGACGCCGTCCGTGATCGGTTCCAACGCATACACTATACACGCCACAGTCAGCTCTTTTGCCTTACTCTGCTTATACCCGACGCTATCAACACTAGGTCGACCATGCACTTGGTCTGGTAGCACACTACTTAATGCCTCTTCTCTGCCCTTTGCACATATATAGACCAAGGGTACCTCCAGCTTCGGTAAGCGCCACACCAAGACCCACTCGCTGTGCAAGCGCTGCGGTAACCGCGCCTTCCACAACCAGAAGAAGACCTGCGCCTCGTGCGGCTATCCTTCTGCCAAGATCCGCTCCTTCAACTGGGGCTTCAAGGCCAAGCGCAGAAAGACCACCGGTACCGGCCGCATGCGCTACCTCAAGACCGTCAACGTCCGTTTCAAGAACGGTTTCCGCGAGGGCAAGAAGGTCTCTGCCTAAGAAAACAACCTCGAACTGTATTCGTTACAATACATTGGTAGCACAATAACATAAAAGAAATGCGTAGTTGATTTGTTTAAAGAGACGCTGCTAGTACATGCTTGGGCTGGGCGAATATCCCCGGCGCGAGTAGGGCTGTTGCCGAGTGTACCTGCTGCTGCTGTTTAGAGATTGGTGCTGGGGCGGCCGTGTCGGCGGAGCGGATACAGGTGCCGGCGGCGTAGATGTCAACTGTGCAGAAGCAGCAGCCTCCTTGCGCAGCTCCTGAGTGATGGCAACCACGACGCTCGGGTTAAGACCGATCCGGAACAGGTCCATGGCTGCCGCAATCTGCGCCTTTGTTAGATCAGAGCCTACCTCGTTCGCAAGCTGCCCTAGAACTACAGAACCAAGGTTTTTAGTCTGGGTATGAAGCGTCAATCAAAGACAAGTGGTGTGTAGTTTGTAGCTAGCGCGTTCCTACTTACTGTCCATAACATCGCCTTCGCTCATAATACCACCGCTCTGCGCGCTGGCATGGTGTGTGCTTCCATACGGAGAGTAGTTGTTCATTGAATGCAAAACGGCCAAATTCGAATTTTTTTAAATATCGTAAACAAGTAAAAGCATGAGTTACTTTTGAGGGCACACATTCTCACATTTTGGCTCTGCTGACATCAATGGATCATCGCACGTGTTTATCGTTGGCTCTGATTGTTTTCCAGTCGATATTTGTGAATAGATGATGTAGCGGAGCAGCAAAGTGCCAGGTTGAGTTGCCGCTTCCGTGTATTATATCTGTTTCTCTGTTTCTCTCTCTCTCTTTTCTCTGGTTTTGCTTGGTTGCTGCATTTCGCATTTCCTTCTGGTTGGAATCATAGTCGAGTTCTGCTTGTTTATTGTTTTTATTCATAACAAACATTATATTGCAGTAGTTAGGCGCCTTTTCTTTACTACTTTCTCTTTATATCTCTTTCTCTTGCATTTCGAATCTGTAACGTCGACAGAAGAAGCCTTTGGCTTTCAACATACCCATCAAAAGCCTCAAAAATACCGGGATCGCTATTCCATCCATCTAACGCGGGTAAACTATTGCTACTGTTCTACGTTTATCGATAATGTCCAAGAAGTCGAGAGGCAGTAGCGGCCAGCAGCGTCAGCAGGGTACCAAAGAGGATGAGGGCAGCAGGGGGCCGTCGAGATCATCCAAGGCTGTTGCCGCAGCTGTGGAGCAGAGCAACAGCGCAGTGGCTTTTTCTCCGGCCAGCGGCAAACACAGTAGCGCACCTGGAGATATTCTCAGCAAGCGCATCCGTACTATGCGCAAGAGACTGGTAAGTAGAGCACACACCATATCACACGCAACTGGCCGAGCTCGTGCCCGTCGCCTTTGTTTCAATTGTAAGGCAGCTGTTTAATTAATCATACGCTACAATTGTCTGGATCATATAGCAGCGTGCTGAAGCCAGTGAAAAGAAGAAGGCGGCTGGAGATAAGATTAGCGCCGAGCAGGAGTCTGCTGTGGCCGGCATCCCGATCCTGCGTGCTGTCATCAAGGAGCTCGAGGATCTTGCCAGCTCGACCGAGAGCGACATCGACGTCTCCAAGGACGATACCGTTGCCGATGACGAGACTTGCGTGCAGATTGTGAATGGCGAAAGCCTGGTGCTGCAGCAGACACTGCAACTGGTTTATGCTGTCACCGACAAGCTGCCTCGTATCACCGCGGCATATGTGTCTGACTATGAGCGTTCCCAGTTGTCAGAGTTCTATCGCTTGATTTTCACCCATATGACAGACGATGCCAAGACCGTTGACGAGAAATTCGATCAGCCTTCGAACGCGGCCATAAATCATATGCGAAGCTTGACTGAGCGCTCTCCTCGACCCGTAGATGGTATGGCCCCTGCCCCAGACTCGTCAGAAAAGACCAGCTATAGCGACATCGCCACCATTATCGACTGTGTATTCAGCGCTCCGGCTTCTGGGGCTGGTCTGGTTGCCAGCCCTATCGAGTGCCAGTGTGTCAAGATGCCAAAGCTCTCATCGATATTTGTTGAGACCGAGACTGACCTGCAGGACCCGGACGACGACTTCAACATGAAGGTGGATGTTCCGCCCGGCGGTTTTACGTTTATTGCCTCCGCAGCGATGGTTGAGGGATCTGACGACGAGGATGATGAGGCAACGCAGCAGAAGGACACAGAGGGCGCAGCCTCAATGGCTATGCCTCAGCCGACCCATGCCGACGAACCCACTGATGCCGACGGAGCTTCTGCAGCTAAAGACGTTGGCGGATTTGCACATCCGATCAAGGGGCCGAGCCTGGAGGCTGCGTCAACGAGTCGGCCTGAGCCAACACCTGCGTCGCTGGCCGATGGTGTAACCATGGTCATGCCTGTGCCCGCAGATGACTCTACCAGAGATGTCGAGGTCTCTGCTGTTCCAGATGGCGTGTTTACACCATATGGTGTAAGTGCACAGGCAGCGCCGGCCATGCCTAGATGGTCGCCGGTGTCTGGTCTTCCAGCAACTACAGCAGCTATTCCTGGTGGCATGTACGGCGGCATGCCTATGCCCTTCCCGCCGCATATGGCCATGCAGTACGGCTACGCTCCGCCGCACATGTACGGGATGCAGTCCATAAGTCCGGTTGGAGGCGCTGTTGTTGCCCCTCCAGGGATGGGCAGTGCTGGTAGCGAGGCAAAGCCTGGTTCAGTTCCCCCTAGAGACTCATCAGTCTCTGGTGTCGGAGAGCCGCAGAAGCAGCAGCTTCAGCAGCAACAGCAGATAGGCGAGGAGATGTGGATTTCTGGAAACGGCAGTGAAGCAGTTTCTAGACTCAGCACACACACTCCTACGGCAGCTGTGCCTGGGTTCCAGAACATGTCGGTTACGCCGCCTGTTATTGGCTCGATGGGTGGTATCGATCCGTACCAGCAAGCCATGGCAGCAGCAGCGGCAGCAGCAGCGGCAGGATACGGGATGAACTCACCGTTTATGTATCCGCATATCGATGCCTCGAATCTTTCAACTGCAGCGACAGGCGGCGGGTCGGAGAACAACGAGTCAGTTCATTCGATCGACTCTGCGTCGAACCGGGGTGCGGGCAGCAGGCCAAACTCGATGTACTACCCACAGGTAGCACCGCCGGCAGCTGATGGCCAGCGCGGATTCAACCAGGCGATGGCAGGAAACGAGTACCACCAGATGGCAGCAGCACCCTATCAGTGGGCGCAGCAGTCCGAGCCTCACCAGTTTATCAAGAACGTCCAGGCTGGCGTGTATGCGGGATATCCATACCAGGGCCAAGGTCAGGGCCAGGGCATGACGGCTGGACAGCAGCAGCAATCCCAGCAACAGCAGCCACAGCCGCAGCCTTCACAGAATACGCAGCAGAGCTACCACCAGGGTCAGGGGTACCGGCGGCGCGGATCGGGCAGCAACAATGGCTCTAATAGCGGTGGAGGCGGCGGCCATCAGCACGGCCAGTACCAGCGCGATCGTCGTGGCCACAATAACAACAACAACAGCGGCGGATACTCGCAACAGCATCGGCAGCAGCGCTGGAACAACAATAACAATAACAACAACAACAGCAGCAATGGCGGCGGTGGCCAGCACGGATACAACCAGCACCACAGACAGAATAACAACTCGAGAGATGTGTCGCAGCACCACAGCCAGGATACCGCAAGCAACTTTGGCGGCAGCGACGGGTCTGGGTACTACCCTCGCCAGCAGTGAGCTGGGAGCAGCTTCATAGTTTTTCACATTTTTTATCTTTATCACACAACTGTAAACCAGAACACTATTATTGAGCATTCATTCTGAACCAGCGGTCCCACCCGTCCTGCTCAAGAAGCTTTGCAGTGGTGTCGTAGAGCTTCTTACCGGATTCGTGGACGGGCGTGTCGGGCGGATTGAACAGGAAGCAGTCGTCGAAGACGAGTAAAAGATCGGCCACAAAGTCGGCAGCCGAGAAATATGCCTTCTTGCCCAGTTTCTTCTGGACGGTCGACATGTCCATGGGGTTCCTGACGATGTCAAAGTAGGTCGGGATGCCGAGGGCCACGGGGTCAACGGGCTTGAGGAAGGGCCACGAGTGGTCGTCGCGCTTAATCTTGTTGAGCACGCCTCTCGCCCTCTCCAGCGCCTTATCGACCAGCGGGATATCCGGAGCATTGCATTCAACGGGCTCATGGTCCACCGGATGGCCCGTCTGCCTAAGCCAAGTGGACTCGAGCAGCGCCTGGAGCGTCTTGCCCTGCGAGTACACGTACGTGTCAGGCGAATTAAACAAGAAGCAGTTGCTCAGGATCAGCTGCAAGTCTGTGAGGAACTCACGAGGCGTTGAGTACTGTGAGCGGTCGAGCTTCTTGCGCACAGTGCCCATATCCATGGGCTGCTTGATCACGTCAAAGTACGTCGGCACGCCCTGCCGGATAGGGTCCACGGGCGCCATAAACTCGAGCGCACTGGGCTGCGCCTGCAGGTGCAGGAGCACGCGGTTGCACAGAGCTCGCCAGCTGGCCGTCTGCGCGGCCAGAGAAGAGGCGGAGGCTGATGGGGCAGCCGGTGGAGGTGGGCGCGAGGCGGCGTCGAGGTACTCGATGATCGCATCGGGGTCGTCGATGATCGAGGCAGTGGGGGGTTTCTTGGCCACAGCCTTCTTCTTGGCATCCTCGCCCTGCTTCTTTGCGCGCTTGCTCGCCTCCTTCCCCTGCTTCGCCGCACTCTTGCGCTTCCTCTCCTCCTCCTCCTTCCCATCGTCATCAGCCGCCGCCGCCGCCACAGCAGCAGCAGCAGCCGCCGCGCCCTCGGAAGAAACCACAGCAAGCTGAGCGTCCGGAATAGCAGCAAACCCAGCCTTCCGCCACTCGTTCTCAAACGCTGTCTCAACATCTTGTCCCAGCCCATACACCAACGTGCCCGGCGGATTAAACGCATAGCAGTTATCTAGCATAAGCCTAACATCCCTCTCAAACGCCTTCGGGTCATCCACGTAGTACCGCCGGGAATCCAACTGCCGCTTGATCGTACCCAGGTCCATCGGCCGCTTGATCACATCGTAGTACGTGGGACACCCGTCGAGTGCCACGTCCACGGGCCGCAGGAACGGGAACGCCGAGGGGTGCTTGATCAGCTTGCGCAGGATACGCTGCAGCACTTTGCCCACTGACTGCGCGTGTGACTGCGAAGACGACGAGGGCTTCTGCGGCTTCTTCGCAGGCAGAGGCGGCGGCGGCGTCGCCTGGTGGTCGTCCGAGTCGTGTATGTACTGCGGCGACCACCTCGACGACGAGTCCGGGAGAGACGAAGCCAGCGGCGACGACACGCGCGGCGCCGACGCGTGCACCACATGGTGCTGCTGCTGCTGCTGCTGCTGC
>JANBOJ010000239.1:0-24848 GCA_027574685.1 Coemansia erecta
TACTGGCCGTTGTTGTACTGGCCGTTGTTGTACTCGGCGTGGTTGGGGTGCAGCTGGGCGTGGACCTGGTTGGCGTGGTTGTACTGGGCCTGGTTGGCGTGGTTGTACTGGGCTTCGTTGGCGTGGACCTGGTTGACGTGGTTGTACTGGCCCTCGTTGGCGTGGACCTGGCTGACGTGGTTGTACTGGCCCTCGTGGACCTGGTTCGCATGGCTGTACTGGCCCTCGCTGACATGCGAGTGGGCGACGACCAGGGGCGCGGCAGCGGCGCAGAGGGCGGCGAGCGGGCAGACGACGGAGAACTTCATTGGCAGAGACTGGCGAGTTTAGACTTGTTTGTAGATCTCGGGGGGGAGGAGGGTGTGGTGGTGCTTGAGTAAGACTGGGATTAAGTCGGGTTTAGTTGATGATGCTGTTGTTGACTACGACATAACATTAAAAACGGAGCCATGCAGGGCGCCTTATATAGCAGAAAGAAAAGCAGTAGCGGCTTCGCAGAAGGAGAAGAAGATAGGGTCTTCAATGGCCCGGGAAGACGCGCGTGAGAAACAGGGGAAGCAGGGAAGACGGGCGTGCGTGGCTGCGGTGGCACTAGAAAAAAGACAATGGACTGGGCGGCCTAGTTTGAGTCGCTGGCGTCATCGTCGTTGCTGTCCAGCGAGCTCAGCGTCTTGTGCGGCGCGGGGGCGGCAGGGAGCAGCGGCGGCGGCAGTGGCACCAGCAGCAGCTGCTGCTGTTGATCCAGCGTCGCCGCGGGATCAACGAACAGCGGGCGGTCGGCGCGCACCGCCTCGACCTGGCCCATGGGCACCAGGTCCGGCGCACGCGCGGCCCGGTTGATGCGGTTCCACAGCGCCTCGCCGTCCGAGTCGCTCTCGGAGTCCAGCGGCTGCGGCGGCTTGGCCGGGTTGGCCGGGTTGGCCGGGTTGACCGACCCCGCGGCGATGAACTCGTCAATCTCGCCCTCCTCGGCCGCGTCGTAGTTGTCGTCCGTGGCCCGCGGCTTGGCCCTCGGCTGCGGCTGCTGCGCCTGCGGCTGCTGGCGGGGCGCCCGCGGCTTGGCGCTGCCCTTCTTGCGCCCGCGGCGCTCAACGCGCACGTCGCCGCTGGCGCTGGTGCGCGTGCGCACGGTGCCGGCGTCCTCGACGAACTCGCCGTCGGCATCCACGTGCGTGTTGGCCACGCCCATCTGGCCGGCGCCCTCGGCGGCGCCCGTGCCGTCGTGGTAGTCCAGCACGGCCTTGTGGTAGAAGGCCATGTACGCGCGGCCCACGGCGGCGCCGCGGCCCTCGCGCGCCTTCGCCTCCTCGGCCAGCGCCAGCACGTCGCGGATGTCCGCCGGCGCCACGTGCGCGTCGTCGAAGCGGTACCACTGGGCGCGCTGGCGCGCGTACGCCGTGTAGTGGCCGGTGTCCAGCCGGCCCACGTGCTCGACCACGGCGAACAGGACGTACTGGCAGGCGGGGTTCGAGTGCCGCGCGTCGGTGCGCCGCTTG
Source organism: Coemansia erecta (assembly GCA_027574685.1). Taxonomy (NCBI): domain Eukaryota; kingdom Fungi; phylum Kickxellomycota; class Kickxellomycetes; order Kickxellales; family Kickxellaceae; genus Coemansia; species Coemansia erecta. The sequence goes on from JANBOJ010000239.1 coordinate 1,497, forward strand.
CCCAGCGTCGACGAGCCGCCGGGCCCCGACAGCACCGGCAGCGGCGTGTCGCGCGGCACGGCGGCGGCGGCGGCGGCGGCTGCGGCGGCGGCCGGGTCGGCGCCCGGCGCGTTGCGGTCGTGCACGGCCACGCCGCCCACCGACGCCGGCAGCACGCCGCCGGTGCTCGACACGGCGTGGCCCAGCGAGGCGCGCAGCCCGGCGACCGTCTGGCTGCGCGACGCCAGCGCCGCCGCCGTGTACGGCGTCATGTCGATGTGCTCGGGCAGCCGCACGTACGCGTCCTCCTTGGCGCCGCGCCGGGCGCCGTGGCGGAAGCGCTTCAGCTGCAGCGCCAGCACCGGCGGCAGCTCCTTGATGCTCAGCTGCTTGACGGCCGCGCCCGGCACGCCGCAGCGCCCGCACGCGTAGCCCGCCAGCGCCTCGGCCCGCGTGAAGTGCGCCAGGCAGTCGTGCAGGCTGGTCACGTGGCCGGCCGCGGCCGCGTCCAGCGCGCGCAGCCCGCGCGGCGCCGGGATGTCCAGCGACACGTCGAGCATCGGGTCGTGCGACTGCGTGGTGTTGCCGCAGCGGCCGCACGTGACGGTGCTCTGCAGCAGGCCGGCGAAGGTCTGGTGCACGGCGCACGGGCAGGGCCGCTGCGGCGCGGCGCCGGCCAGCCCGGTGTGCAGCGTGTCGAGCAGCGCCATCAGGCACTCGTGGGCGTCCTGCTGGCCGTAGCCGGCCAGGTCGCCGCGCAGCAGCCACAGCGCGCGCAGCAGCCGCGTGGGCGCAAAGGGCGCGGCGGCGCCGCTGCCGCTGCCGCGCGCGAACAGCGCCTGGAAGGCCGCGTCGAGCTCGCAGGCCATGCAGGGCGCGCGGCGGCAGGCGGCCGGGTGGTGGCCGTCGCTGAGCATCCAGCCGCGCACCAGCGGGTTATGGGCCAGCGCCTGCAGCACGACGCTGAGGTAGCACGTGGCGCCCAGGTTGCGCAGGCCCCTGACGCCGCCGCACGGCTGCAGCGCGCCGTGCTCGCGCAGGTACTTTGCCTGCGCCGGCGACAGGTCGCCGGCCGTCGACACGATGCGCGGCCGCTTGGCCTCGGGCTCGGCCGCGTCGCACAGCGCCGCGTGCCAGCGCATCTGCGCGCCCAGCAGCCACGCGTCGACGGCCGCGTCGTGCACGTAGTCGCCGCACTGCGCGCAGTACACGACCAGACGCGAGAAGTCCAGCGCGAACGCGTGCCCGCTGGCCCGCAGGTGCTGCTGCATGTGCGTGCCGCCGCCGCCGCCGCGCCGCCAGCAGCCGTAGTGGTCGCAGGCCAGGCAGGCGTGCAGCCGGTCGCCGGGCGTGTGGCAGGCGAGGCACGTGGGCGCCGGCATCTCGTCGACGAGGCGCTTGCGGCTGCGGTCGCCCTCGCCGGCCGCCGGCGTGCCCTCGCGGTCGCCGGCCACCGATGCCGCCGCCGCCGCCGCCGCCGCCGCGCTGCCGCCGCGCCGGCCCTGCAGCAGCGCCTGGCGGTGCTTGCACACGTTGGCGTACGGCACGAGCACCTTCAGCCGGTCGATCACCGCCTTGGTCTTGCCCGCCAGGTGCGCGCACCGCCCGCTGTGCTTGCCGCGCGCCTGCTTGCCCGGCTTGGCCCTGGGCGCCGCTGCCGTGCTGCTGCTTGCCGTGTTGCTCGTTGTGTCGGGCTGCGGCGTGTCGCCCGACGCTGCCGCTGCTGGCGAGGACATTTTGCGAATAGTGTGTGTTTATTAAATGGGAAATTGGGCAGAAGCGGAAGAGGAATGCATTCGTCGACCACACAGCCAGCGCTGCCCGATCATCGCCATCTCTCGGCCGCTCCCCGATCTAATCACCTTTGTGTGTATGCGTGCGTGCAAAAAGTGGGCAGACGTCGCGCATTTCTTTCTACTGTGACCGCGTCCGCGTCGGCCCACTTTTTCTCCGCCATCAGCTCATGCCCGCCGCCCAGGTGGACTGCTTTTTGCCTGCCTGCCCGCCAAGCACCGGATGCTTACAGTACGCCCCACCATCGCATTGAAAATTCTCCTTCGCCCACCTCCGCCGCCCAATCACACACACTCTTCTCTCTTCTCTCTGCTTCGCTATTTCTCTTTTTCTTCAGCCTACTATTTTTCTTTAATCCTTCTATATTCACACACGCACACGCACCATGCTTTCCTCTGCCCGCTCGCTGTCGAAGCAGGTGCTGAGCCACCGCCAGCAGATCCAGCAGCAGACCAAGACGCAGCTGCGCAACCAGCACACCAACCAGCACACAGCCCCCGCCCGCCCCAAAGAGCAGCAGCAGCAGCAGCAGCAGCAAACGCAGCAGCAGCAGCAGTTCCACGACGATGACCTGCACAAGTCGGCCATGCTGGACAAGATGCGGCTGGAGAACCGCGAGCGCAAGAAGCGCTGGCGCGAGGTCAACGGCGAGCGCAACAAGGACAACGACCTCCGGTGCCGCGTCAACAAGCGGGCCAACCAGCTCTACGGCCTGCACGCGTCCGAGGCCAAGGAGCGGTGGATTGGCGAGGAGTTTGAGCGCCGCCAGCAGAGGCGCCGGGAAAAGGAGGGCCGCAAGCGCATGCAGTCGCCGGACGCCGAGGAAGACGGCGCGCGCACGCCAGTGCCAACGGCGGCGGCGGAGGACGCCCTGCTGGCTGCGCCGGAGGAGGACAGGGCGGCAAAGTGCCCGCGTAGGGACGGCAGCCGGGACGCGGCGTCGGCGTCGTCGTCGGCGTCGGCGTCGGCGTCGGCCGGCCGCATCCCGCTGGGCTTTGGCAGCTACGCCGCCATGCCGGCGCACCAGGTGCGCGCCGCGTACGATTTCTGGAGGAGCGCCGCCGAGCACCACGCCCTCGAGACGGCCGCCATGGCGGGCGTTGCTGCCGCCGCCCCGCCAAGCGAGTCACAGTTTGTCAGAGCCCATGGGAATAACACGGGCGCAAACGAAGTCACGGGCCACGCGCATCGCCATCACCAGCATGGCCAGTTGCTTAGGCTTCCGCCCCTGAGCAGCATTGTGCCTGAAAACTACCTGTCACAGCAGCAGCAGCAGCTTCGTATTCATGACGCGGACAATGCGGCCGTGCAGACGCCTCTGGCCAATGCGCACGCGGCTGCTGCTGATGCCGCCGAGCTGCCATTGATGCAGAGCAGCAATCCATCCGCCCACGTGCCACCACCACCACAGCCATCGTTGCTGCTCGCCAGCAAAGCGGATGCAAATGCTTCGTTGAATTATCGCAGCTACCATCCTGGTCACGCGCCACGCCTGTCTGCTGCCGCCGCTGCTGCTGCCGCTGTCGATGCTGGTGCGTCCCCGTCGCTGCTGCATATGAGCATCGACTCCACCGTCCCTAATCCCCAGGCCCACCACCGCCAGCCATCGTCGTCGTTTGCGTCTCTTGCTGACCGCCGCCGCCGCCACCTGCGCCCCTGGGAGGACGACAGCGCCGTTGACGACGACGACGCCCTGGCGTTCTTCACGGCTGCCCCTCCTGCGCCGCTGCCGCCTCATTCGATGCACAGGCGCGGGTCGAGCGTTGCCTCGTCCACGCTGCTGCCGTCGCCTGCGTCGCCCGTCCAGCTCGACCACCGCGATCTCAACGGCCTGTCTGAGGCTGCATTCTCGCTCATGTCGCTGTCATCGTCGGCATCGTCGTCGTCGCCGTCGTCAGCATCGGCATCGGCCGCCATGCTGCAGCAAAACCAGTACCAGCAGCACCACCTCCTCCAGCACTGATTCTTCCTTCTGCTCCTGCTTTTTCTTTCAATCTCCACATCCACCTTTTGTACTTTTTTTTAATCTTACGACTCATCGAAATCCAATGGTGTATGATCAGCACTGGCCAAAATGTGCAGAGTTTTGTCGAGAGTTCCCTGATCAAATCAACTCGATGTAGCCACATCTGTCGCGTCTTTTAAAATAGAGGCTGTGTTGAATAACTCGTTCCACCTTTCCCCCCCTAGTTTACGAAAGCCCGACCCATCCTCTCATCTCTCGAATTTCTCCTTTTTTTTTCAATCTCCTCTCTTCTAACGAACACCCGCTCTTTCCACATTCCAATTCAGACAGACAGACAGACAGACAGCACATAAATGGCCAGAGCACACCAGGCAGCGACGACTTTTGCAATTGCGGGCGGCATCTGGCTGCTGGGTCTTCTGGGAATCCTGCCCCTGTCGGAGACCGTCCAGTCCGAAGTCTGGCCTGCCCTGCCGCTGGTCGCCCTCGTGTCCCTGGGCGCCTATGCCTTCATCAACATTGGATACAACCTGCTTGTCTTCCGCGAATGCCCTGAGGCCTTCCAGGAACTGATGCAGGAGATCCAGGAGGCCAAGGACGACCTGCGTGCCAAGAACGTCGACATTGCATGAATCCACCGCCGCTTGGATTGTTATCCCATGTATGGCGGGTTCAGCGCCGCTAGACAAAAAAAAATAATGCTATTGTTTTTTGTTTCCATCCTTGTTCATGTGCGAATCACTCTACTTTGAAGGGTGGTCGGCTGGACTGGTTTATAAAGTCTCTCTTTTTTTCTTGTATTTAAGGGCGAGTAACCGTTCATTAACGGTTCACTCGTCTCCTCGGAAATATATATGTAACGACGACGTTTTGGGCACATACACACAGCAGCAGATTAAGAAGAGCGTAGGGGGGATCATCAACACAGCGCCAGCGCGGCCTTTAATTATAGCACCTACTCTGAAGGCGAGCACAAACCTGGTCCATCCGCCGTTTATTTCCCGCATCTCGGCGTTCGCACCAGTCTGTGATGTGATTCACAGACTCCCCTTTCTGTGTTCTTGCTTCCCGATCAAACCTTTTCTTTCCTTGCTTCTATTTCCCTCAATATTACAAATATCTCACACACATACCTTTCTTCTAGCAATGGCATCGTGGGCGTCGAATTTCGCACAAAAGCTCGGGTCGAAGGAGTTCCGCTCGTACCTCATGTCGACGCATTTCTGGGGCCCAGCCGCCAACTGGGGAATCCCGCTCAGCGCCATTGCCGATTTCTCCGCGTCGCCCGAGAAGATTTCAGGCAAAATGACCACTGCCCTGACCTTCTACAGCCTCCTGTTCATGCGCTTCGCCTGGATGGTCAGCCCGCGCAACTACCTGCTGTTCGCCTGCCACGCCACCAACGAGGTCGCTCAGCTTGTCCAGCTCTACCGCTTTGTCGACTACAAGGGCGGCATCTCGCAGCTGCTCAAGAAGAACGCTGCTGTGCTCAAGGAGACGTCCGACAAGAAGGCCAACTAGAGCCCCTCTTTTAATAATACAAAAAAACAACAACACTTTTAAATACACGATAAAAAGCTGCGCCGTTCTAGTTGATCGGTTTCGATCTCGCATGCTAGCGCTTTCTAATTTGATGTCAATGCCAATGCTAGAGACGGCAACCGCGAGGTTGGCCCGCGTTTTGATAGTGAGAGAGGAAAAAACCATGAAATATGCACATACCATGTGCATGTGGATACAGAAGGGGGTTGTCAGATTTGTTTATAGTACGAGACTGCAGGAAATAAAAAGATGTAGAAATATTTTAAATAGTCGCTTCTCGTCCTCGTTCTAGTCCTAGAACATTTCCTCTTCAAAATACCCTTAAACTTTATATCCTTCCCCATTAATTCCCCATACACCATGAAGACCACATACCTGCTTGCCGCCTCGGTTGCGACAATCGCTGCGTCCGTCAGCGGATACCAGCTGAACGACCTGACGACATACGCCAACTGCCGCGCCAACGCAACCACCGACAGCGCCGTGGTCAAGCAGTACGTCACGGGCGACGAGTTCTCAATCAAGTGCCAGGTATCAGGGATGCGCGTCTTCGACTATGCGATCTGGGACAAGACCGAGGACAACTGCTACCTGACCGACTACTACGTCGACACGGGCGTCAGCAGCCAGTACGTGGCACCAAACTGCCTCTACCACGGGCCAGTGCCTGGGCCGCGCGTCGACGACTACCGCTACAAGGGACTGTGCGACGAGGTTGATCCGTGGAACTTTTACATCTGCCAGTGCGTCTCGTTTGTCGCCCAGCGCATCAACGAGCGTCTGGGGATATACTTCACCAACCGGTACGAAGGCTTCGAGTGGGGGAATGCCAATACGTGGGCGGATGCAGCCAGAAACTCGCCAAATGTTACCATTGACCAAGTACCGAAGCCAGGGTGCATTGCGCAGCACAGCCGCAGCGAGCTGGGCCATGTTGCCTGGGTCAGCAAGGTCGACAAACGCCGCAAGCTGGTAACCATTGAGCAGTACAATGTGGTCCCGCACGAGTACAGCTGCGAGACCGTTGCGTGGGACGCCTTTGACTACTACATTCACCTTGACAATCGCCACTAGCCGAATTGCCGTGCATCCCTTTTTGGGCAACAAGGGTTTTTTTTTATTTCTTCGGATGTACCCGAAATAAAGTATTGTGCATTGATTTCTTCAATATAAGGGCTTGCAGAACATTCTTAAATATGGAACTCGTCGAACTTTCGAGAGCCTTGTTTTCCTCTTCTTTTTTCTTCACGCGTCGGCATATTCATTCTACAAGCACACACAAAACTGCATATGCCTGCATTCGACATGGACAATGAAGCATTTGCGGGTGTGTACGGGTCGTCTCTTGTGGAATTTATATTGCTCGAGGTATCATCATTTGCCTGTCCTGCTTGGCGTTCTCTCATTCTGTCCACATCTCTCCTCCTATTTCCTCTTTCTTGATATAGCCATTATCTGCGTTTCCGCAACTATTGTAATCTCCAATTCCCACTTGTTATCCAAATTATTCACATGGTTTCCGTGAAGCTCTTGGCATTTGTAGCCCGGATGACCTTGCTTACTGGTATCTATAGCGAGCTGGTATCTCTGCCCGCAGCCAGACTGAGTAGGCATCCGCGACTGATGGCGCGAGCAACGGCATCTGATCTAGACAATGTCAAGGCCGGGGTTCTGGTAAAGGATGGCACTCAGACATCCTGCGCTCTAGGTCTGCTCGACAACAAGGCGTCGCTCATCAGCGCCGACTGCCTTGACTTTAGCAACGGTAGCGTCGACAAGAGCGTCACATACGAAGCCTATATCAACGCCGGCTGGGACGGAGTAAGCAGCAAGTACACGGTGGCCAACATCACGGTGCACCCGAACTATGACGAGCGCACGAAGGCCAACAACATCGCCCTCATCCAGTTCAACACAAACAGCAACATCTCCTGGTACAACTACAATGCGGTTATACGCCATGACTGGAGCAATCTGGTCTACGTGCAGTACTCGTTGAGCGACATTGTTAGCATGAAGTGGAACACGCCGACCCTGTACTCTGAGGATAACGTTGACGACACGCAGTGCGGCAGCTTTTCGCCCGTGTATAATGAGAGCTCAGCGGACTATGTGTGCAGCAAGGATACAATAACCACCGTGCCCTCGGGCGTAGATGCGCCGTGTAGGATTGTCTATGGAATGGTCTATGGAGAAATCGATGGCTCCATGTACCCGGCTGGGTTTTTGAGCCACGTTGCAGTAAAAGGCGGCAACAGCCTGTGCAGCTTTACCGACCAGCGAGCGTACTATACATTGATAAGTGACTACCTGATGTTTGCCACGACTGCGCTAAACCGCGAAGTATATTACTACAGCAAGGACAATGTTACTGAGCCTCAGCAGAACCCCTACTATGCAATGGAAGTTCCCTCGTCAGCTGCTCCATCCGGAGTCACCAACATTGGCGGCAACATTTATGCAAAGCAGGCAGCAGAAACGCCAGCAGCAGAAACGCCGGTAGAAACACCAGTTGGCGAGTCTCACGAAGACTCGGGCCTGTCATCCAAGACCAAGATCATTATCGGCGTGTGCAGCGCTTTAGGCGGCCTTATTCTGCTTGCTGCCGTGTTGCTGCTCGTCCGCTGGTGGCGGAAGCACGGCAAAATCCGGCAGCAGCGCGATCCATACAAGGAGACGACGGCTCAGGAGATACTTGCTGGCGACCTGGGCGGCGCGTCGGTGCCGAACCTGCGCCCAAGTCGCGTGGCTGCTACTACCACGGATCCGTTAATCGCTGCATACGAGCGGCCGCCGCCTGCGTACAGAGCCGACGAGAACCCGGACAGCGGCGTCGATCCGCAGTCGCCTCTGTCACCGCATCCGCTGCTTGGTGCTGACGCCAGCAGCGACGAAAAGCGGTGAGCATCTGATCTAGCGTACCATACATATATACTTTTTCATGTATCTGAACATGGCGAGTTTGTTGATGATTTAAAGTGAAGGTTCTAAAGTACCTTGGCGCATCTAACTCTCTTTCTCAGATTTGTTTTAATGTTGTGGCTGATTTGCAAGTTCTGTTGACGTTTTCCGCTATTCCCGATATTGTTCCCTTTGTGGGCTCCAAATGCGCAGAATGGTGCAGTAATTTATGCTTAAGCGCAAGTGACCCCTGGCAGCCACACGACTTCTCTCTCTCTCTCTCTCTCTTCTTTACTTTTACTTCATTTTATTTATAGCTTTTCTTGTACCATATATGTTTTCATCGATGGACGGCAGTCAGCCCGGCGATATCCCGCTGCGTGTCCAGCGGGCCAGGGTCTCGGGAGCATCGCAGGCCTCGATACAGTCGCTCGACGAGGACGTCGCAGAGGCGCTGGACGCGCCGCTGGAGCGGCGGCTGGGGCTGTGGAGCGGCATGGCAATCGTCATGGGCTCGATCATCGGATCGGGCATATTCTCGACGCCGTCGCTGATTCTCGGCTCGGTGGGCTCGGTCGGCATGAGCATCCTGGTGTGGGTCATCGGCGCCGTGGTCAGCATCTGCGGGTGCGCGGCGTACATGGAGCTGGGCACGATGCTTCCGCGGAGCGGCGGCGAGAAGGCGTACCTGGAGGCGGCGTTCCCGTGGCCGCGCGAGCTGATGTCCTTCGTGTTCTGCCTGGCGTCGATATTCGTGTGCTGGCCGACGGGGCTGGCGGCCGACGCCGTGGTCACCGGGTCGTACCTGCTCTATGCGGCGACCGGGACGAGCGAGGGCCACCCGGCGTGGGCCGAGCGCATGGTTGGCGTCGGCGTGGCCGTGCTGTGCGCGCTGGCGCACGCGTGCTTTTCGCGGTGGGCCATCCGGGTGCAGAACGTGCTGACGGTGGTCAAGGCGCTGCTGCTGGTGCTCGTGGTGCTGGTGGGGCTGAGCCAGCTGGGCAGGGGCCAGCTGGGCCACGACGTGTTCGCCGGCACGTCGAGGAGCGCGAACGGGTACGCGACGGCGCTGTTCAAGGTGTTTTTCGCGTACTCGGGGTACACGGCGCTCAACTACGCCGTGGACGAGCTCAAGGACCCGGCGCGCACGCTGCCCAGGGCGGCCATGGGCGGGCTGGCGGCCACGGCGCTGCTGTACGTGATGTCCAACGTGGCCTACTTCATCGTGCTGGACGCCGACGAGGTGCGCGGCGCAGGCACCACGGTGGCCGGCGTGTTCTTCACGCGCGTGCTGGGCGCCGCGTGGGGCCAGCGCGTCGTGCCGGTGCTGATAGCGTCGGCCACGCTGGGCAACGTCATGTGCGGGTCGTTTGCGGCCTCGCGGGTGATCTTTGCCGCGGCACGTGACGGGTACGTCCCGCTGGGCGGGCTATGGGGCTCGGTCAGCCGGCGGTTCGGCACGCCCGTGTGGGCGCTGGCGGCCGGCGGCCTGCTGACCTCGCTGTACATCGTCGTGCCGCCGCCGGGCCAGGCGTACGCCCTGCTTATCGACATGGGCGGGTATCCGTTCTGGCTCTTCAGCGGCCTGGCCATCGCCGGGCTGCTCAGGATGCGCAGGACGCATGGCGAGCTGCTGCGCCCGTTCCGCGCGTGGATGCCGGCCAACTGCCTGTCGCTGGCTGCCGCCGTGTTCATGTGCGCCGTGCCGTTTGTGCGCCCTGGCAAGGACGACGGCGCGGCGCAGGAGGGCGCCGCGCCCTACTGGGCTGCGCCGGTCGTCGGCGTGGCCTTCGTGGCGGCGTCCTGCTGCCTGTGGTACGTCCGCGCGCTGCTGATCGATCGCATCGAGTACCGCAAGCAGATCAACGAGGATCAGATCTGATCTGCCCCAAAAAAGGCGCATACAAGCGACGGGCGATTAAAAAAATTTTGTGCTTGGTGGTGAATAGAAAAAAAAGAAGCAGTATAGCAGAGCGCTCTTCACTCTCTACTCTTGCCTTGCCTCGCCTCGCCTCTTCTTTAGGTTCAGACACGCTATCTCTTTTTCTTTTTTTACTTTATTTCGTTTTACTGCACATAGACATCCGCTATCCGCCGCCACTGCCAGCCCAAGATGTCTCCTTCTCTGCCCGACGCCTCGGGCTTCCGCACGCTTGAGCGGCAGCTGTTTGCCGAGCGCCCGGGCCAGCAGCACGAGTACCCGCAGACGCAGAAGCTGACTGCGCCGCACATCGAGTCGTTCAACACCATCTGGGAGCGAGCCGGGCCGCACACGCCGGCGCTGATCGACATCGCCGTGTCGCTGCTCGAGCCGCAGACCGTGTTCGACGGCAAGGGCGGCGCCGAGAACCCGCGGGGCAACAGGATCAAGGTCTGGCTGAGCGACCTGCGCCTGGACCATCCGACACAGACCGCACGTGACGAGAAGGGCAGCCGGCTGGTGCTGCCGACCGAGTGCCGCCAGCGGTCGGCCACCTACCGCGGCCGGCTGTCGGGCGTGCTGCACTACCAGGTCAACGACAACCCCGAGATGACCGAGGAGCGCAGCTTTGGCCAGCTGCCAATCATGGTGCGCTCGAACCGCTGCAACCTCAAGGGCATGGGCCCCGGCGACCTTGTGCGGGCCCACGAGGAGCCCGACGAGATGGGCGGCTACTTCATCGTCAACGGAAACGAAAAGGTCGTCCGGCTGCTGGTGGCCACGCGCCGCAACCACGTGATCGCCATCCAGCGCCCGTCGTACGCCAACAGAGGGCCCGGGTACACGCCCTACGCGGCGCAGATCCGCTGCGTGCGGCCGGACCAGACGTCGCAGACGCTGACCATGCACTACCTGACCACCGGCGCGCTGGTCGTGCGCTTCTCGATCCGCAAGCAGGAGTACCTCGTGCCCGTGGCGCTGCTGATGCGCGCGCTGATTGGCGCGTCGGACCGCGAGATCTTTGCCGCCATCGTCGGCGGCGACGCCGACAACATCTTTGTGCGCGACCGCGTCGAGCTGCTGCTGCGCTCCAGCAAGGACTACGCCGTGTACACGAAGGAGCAGGCGCTGGCGTACCTGGGCGACAAGTTCCGCGTGGTCATGTACGCGCCCGACGACATGCGCAGCGCCGACATCGGCCGGCTGCTGCTGCGCCAGCTGATTATGGTGCACCTGGGCGACGCGCGCGACAAGTTCAACATGCTGGCGCACATGGTGCGCAAGCTCTACGCGCTGGTCAGCGGCGAGTGCCAGGAGGACAACTCGGACACGCCGCAGATGCAGGAGGTGTACCTGCCGGGCCACCTGTACCTGGGCATCATCAAGGAGAAGCTGGACGACTACCTGCTGGCCATCCGCAGCGAGATCTCGCGCGACGTGCGCAACGCCAAGGTCGACCTGTTCAACACGCGCTACCTGGCACGCGTCTTCACGCGCGTCACCGTCGACATCGGCCTCAAGTGCAACTACTTTCTGGCCACCGGCAACCTGGTGTCGCGCTCGGGCCTGGACATGCAGCAGATGACCGGGTACACGATCATTGCCGAGAAGCTCAACTACCTGCGCTACCTGTCGCACTTCCGCTGCATCCACCGTGGCGCGTTCTTCACCGAGCTCAAGACCACGGGCGTGCGCAAGCTGCTGCCCGAGGGATGGGGCTTCCTGTGCCCCGTGCACACGCCCGACGGGTCGCCCTGCGGCCTGCTCAACCACCTGGCGCACACGTGCCAGCTGACGACCGTCGTCGAGGACACCGAGGACGTCGAGAAGGCGCTGATGCGCCTGGGCGTGCAGCCCGGCCTGCCCAGCCCGACGCTCGGCGACCCGGCGCTGCTGACCGTCCAGCTCGACGGCCGCATCGTCGGCTACTGCAGCCAGCCGGTCGGCCGGCGCATTGCCGAGACGCTGCGTGCGCTCAAGCTGCAGGCGCAGAAGCAGCGCGAGACGCGTGGCGCCCCGCGTGGCTCGCTGCTGGACCTGCCGGCCAGCATGGAGATCGGCTTTGTGCCCGTGTCGCACGGCGGCCAGATGCCCGGCCTGTTCATCTTCACGACGCCGGCTCGGTTCACGCGGCCTGTGACGCACCTGGCGACGCAGCAGACGGACACGGTCGGCAGCTTCGAGCAGGTGTACATGGAGATTGCGTGCCTGGACGGCGACGTGCGCCCGGGCACGACGACGCACCAGGAGGTGCTGCCGACGCACATTCTGTCGGCCGTGGCCAACTTTACGCCGTTCTGCGACTTCAACCAGTCGCCGCGTAACATGTACCAGTGCCAGATGGGCAAGCAGACGATGGGCACGCCGCTGCTGTCGCTGCCGTACCGCACCGACAACAAGCTGTACCGCCTGCAGACCGGCCAGACGCCCATCTGCCGCCCCAAGATTTACAACGACTACGGCGTCGACGCGTACCCGAACGGCACCAACGCCGTCGTGGCCGTCATCTCGTACACCGGCTACGACATGGAGGATGCGATGATTCTGAACAAGAGCGCGCACGAGCGCGGCTTCGGATACGGGTCGATATACAAGACCGAGTACGTCGATCTGGGCAAGTTCCGCAAGAGCGGCGACCCGATCACGCAGCACTTCGGCCTCGGGCCTGACGTCATGAGCAACGCCGACGTGCTCGAGCGCATCAGCATCGACGGCCTGCCGATGCCGGGCATTTCGGTGTCCAGCGGCGACCCGCTGTACGCGACGTTCGACGAGGTGCGCGGCCGCACCAAGGTGGCAAAGTACAAGGGCGAGGCCGGCTACGTCGAGACTGTCCGCACGCTGGGCACGGCGTCTGACGGCGACACGCTCCAGGTGGTCGCGATCACGTTCCGCATCCCGCGCTCGCCCATCATCGGCGACAAGTTCTCGTCGCGACACGGCCAGAAGGGCGTGTGCTCGCAGAAGTTCCCGGCTGTCGACATGCCGTTCACCGAGACCGGCATGCAGCCGGACGTTATCATCAACCCGCACGCGTTCCCGTCGCGCATGACCATCGGTATGTTCGTCGAGTCGATTGCGGCCAAGGCCGGCGCGCTGCACGGCGTGTGCCAGGACGCGACGCCGTTCCAGTTCGACGAGGAGAACACGGCGGCAGACTACTTTGGCGAGCAGCTGCGCAAGGCCGGGTACAACTACCACGGCAACGAGCCCATGTACTCGGGCGTCACGGGTCTTGAGATGCGTGCTGACATCTACATTGGCGTCGTGTACTACCAGCGTCTGCGCCACATGGTCAGCGACAAGTACCAGGTGCGCACGACCGGTCCGATCAACTCGATGACGCAGCAGCCGATCAAGGGCAGAAAGCGCGGTGGCGGTATCCGTCTGGGCGAGATGGAGCGCGATGCGCTGATTGCCCACGGCACGGCGTATTTCCTGCAGGACCGTCTGATGAACTGCTCGGACTACTCGCTCGCGTACGTGTGCAAGTGCTGCGGCTCGGTGCTCGCGCCCATTGCCGTGCCGGCGTCGTCGCACGTGGTTGACCTGAGCGCGCCTGGATCTGAGGGCGCCAAGCCTCGCAAGGGCACGCAGTTCGCCGGGCTGTCGGCTGCCGAGGCCAGGGCGATTATGGCGAGCTTCAGCGCCGGACCGATGGGCCGCGGCCCGCTCGATCTGGTCTGCCGCCTGTGCCAGAACGCCGACGGCATCACCATGGTCGCTCTGCCGTATGTCTTCCGCTATCTGGCGACCGAGCTGATGTCGATGAACATGAAGGTCAAGCTCGAGGTCAAGTAGGTGGTAAAATTACACGCTTGTTTATTTATATATATATATATATATTTTGAATTAAATCGATCCATACAGTGATGTTGAGGATGGCGTCGTTAGGCTAGGCGAGGTGCTTGTTCGCTGTGAGCGAGCAATGGTGGTGGCGGTCCAGAGCTTCCAGAGCGCGCGTCCAGCCAGCCCGCAGATTGCTACTGTCAGATAGGCGATCAGGATGCGAGCCAGCATCAGCGCAGTTGCCGAGCTCCATATGCGCGCCAGCACGGCGGTCGCCATGGCAAACGAGGCGACCGGGTAAACAATCTGCCACGACTCTGTCAGACGACCGCATATTGAGATGACATTGCACGGGACAGCCGTCATCGTGATTATCAAATGCGAGTTGACCAGCCATGCAGCGGCGGCGGCCCACAGGACCAGGCCCAGGATGGCGCCAGCAGCCATTGCCAGCTCGCCGAGCAACAGGGGGGCCGTCGAGGGACCCACGGTGTCTGCCCAGACGCGGCGGCTTTCGATGCCCAAAGTCATTATGCCCAGGGCCAGCTGGCTGACTGGTGCCAATGGTACCACCAGGTCCTTTGTGCTCGGACCCTGATGGAGGCGGTGGCGGACATTCTGGATTGTCAGCCCCAATGCAGGAGCAGCGCTGGCGCCCCAGAGCAAGTACCCTGCTGTCAGAACACCCGATGCCCGGGATTCAGAAAGCACCATCGATAGCTCGCTGGCCGTCGACGCTGCCGCGACTCCGGGGATAAACAGCAGGTACCATGATATCCTTCGGCTGTCGCCGTGGCGCAGAGACAGGGGTAACGCTGTGAGTGCCACTACTGCGCCGAATACCGCGCATAGCCTCCAGACGCCCTGCAAAATATCGGCCAGCAATGGTGCCCGTGTAATGTCGACGATGCCTGAGAAGTTGGACACCAGGGCAAGCAGCGACAGCGGTGCCAGGCAGCCATACTCGACCATCCTCTGGATGCCTGTAGATTGTGATTCGTGCTGCTGCTGCTGCTGTGTTGGTAGTGACTGCACAGATTGTGTTGGTGGTGGTGGTGGGGGGGGGGGTGGTGGTGGTGATGATGATACTCCGGGCAGGGCGATAGCCAGGAGCATCCTGAGAGCGTATATCGGTATGAGAACTATCTGAAGACATAGTGCTGCATATGACACAATGGTGAGCGTCTGGACGAGCCAGTCGCTGACCAGCGTGCCTGGTGGCGTGTCATTGATGTGGTCAACTGCCGAGGTATATGTGTGCCACAGCTGGGCATAGGCGCTGAGCGATATCGAGACAGAAAGCCACTCCGCAGTAACAACCCGATCAAGTCTGTGCGATAGTCCGAGAAGCACCCGGTATATCCGCTTGGCTGCCGTTGTGCTGCACGACCTGCCTCCTGTGCTGTGCGAGTTCATTATTAAGATGTATAAAGTATAAAAATGCGGAAGAAGCGTGAGTGAGAATAAAAAAAAAAGAATGCAAAGAGGCATCCAAAAGGTCCAGATTTTTCTATTTTATTTAAAAAGAATGTGTGCGTGAAACATGGCCAGACGGATTTCCACACACACCTTGATTTTCATCTGGCCACACACACACACACTCTCTGGCATTCTCTTCCCCGCATTTAATGGCTACAAAGAATGCGCGTTCGCATGTTTGTAAAAAAAAAGAAAGTAAATGGAAATGCTGGAAGAGGCCAAGGCTCGAAAGAGTGCAAAGGAGGTCGGTGATGAGGTGCACGGGACCAAGTCTCTTTGTCATGCGCCCGGCGACGGCAAAAAATGACATCGGGCATTTGATTAAATCTCTCGGCTTGCTTCTCAGAATCCATTATCTCAATGTGTGTGTCACACGAGTTGCACCGTCTTTTCATTTGCCGGATAACTCCGGTCGGAAAAGGGTAACCGGTACAGGATTCTACTCTGTACCTGTCGTCGGCCACACGTGTACTTGTCAATGGCATTTGCCATTATTTCCCCCCATACCTATTCTGAGAACAATATCGGGTCTTGGCCATCAAGACAGCATGCGCCTGAGATATCCACATCCTCTCTTTTTTCTTTTCCCCTGTTATTAAACACATTTCCTTCTACTTTATGTCCCTTCGGTCGTGTATCTCCAAGCTAAAGCGGGATCTTCCCATTGTACTCGTCATCGTGGCGACGTTTGTCGTCTCCGGCGGCGTGTTTCTGCTGGTTGCGCCTCCGTCGTCCATGATTGCCAGCGCAAACCTAGCACAGCCGCTCAGCTTCGCTGTATCAGTCTCAAAGAATATTTCCTCGGCAAAATGGAACACATTGTCGGGTGCAATGCCGCAGCTGGTCGGCCATCGGGGCGAAAAGGCATTCATGCCCGAGCACTCGCTAGGCTCGTACTGGCAGGCGGCGCTAGAGGGCGCCGACTATATAGAGCCCGATCTCGGTCTGACCAAGGACGGGCACCTGGTTGTCAACCACAACGAGTATCTTGGCGAAACAACCAATGTCGCCAGCATTGCGTCACTTGCGCATCTCAGGACAAACAAAACGTGGATAGACGACACCACAGGGATGAACCAGACTGTTGTCAACGAGTGGTTTATCAGCGACATGACGCTCGAGCAGGTCAAGATGGTGCGCATTAACCAGGACCCAAAGTATCCCTGGCGACCGCAGCATTTCAATGGACTCTTCGGCGTTCTGACGTTTGAAGAGTACCTCCAGACCATCCTCAATCTCACCAGCACGCTTAAAAGGCCGTTCGGTGTGATCCCCGAGCTCAAGTCGCCCAAACTGTACAATAGAGGCAGACCGTATGATCGGTATTTTGAAGACCGCGCAATCCTCACCATGCAGCACTACGGATGGGCCAACATCACTCGCTGGATCAACCGCGAGCTCCATGCCGACTTGAATCTACAAAGCATTTCGGAGGCATTTGCAGGCTTGCAGAAGGGTCCGTCAGCATGGCAGAGCTTCGATCTAGATACCGCACGGTATCTTGCACAGCACACGGATACGCCGGTTGTTGCGCTGGTTGAAAAACTGCCATGGGCCTTTACACCCAAGGGCCTGGACCAGATCGCTCAGTTTGCCAAGATCATCTCGTCGTGGAAAGATGTGTATCTTGTCGGGCCCGTTGCATATCTCCAAAGCAGCGGCATCTCGTGGGATGACGACGAGATTGCTAAACTGGGCGGCTTCATCGAAGCCAACGATCTTCCGCGAGAGATCCATGCTCGCGGAATGGAACTGTCTCCCTACACATTCTACGACTCGCACCAAGACATGGGCTATCTGTGCTCTGACAAGTCCAGTGCGACATTTTGTCCGCGTAACCGCAAAGAGGAGCTGTTCTACTTTTTCGAGCTTGGCGTTGACTATCTCTTTGTCGAGAATATTGTCGAGGCGAGCATGCTGAGGCTCGAGTACGACAATACGTTAAGATAGAAATTTATTGCTGTTCAGTCTTTGGTGCATAGGCAAAGGAGGTCTTGCAGGTATCTGAGGCAAAAGTCTGATTGACTGGAACGTAAACTGCTACATCGCGGACTACAAACCACGTCCATATCTCCTGGAGTCTGCCACTCTTGCATTTTATCGTCGCCTCAATTCCAAGACCGTCGTGCAATGCTTGTTTAAACTCGTCTGCGGTATACACCGCGCTATTGGACGGCTCGATTCCCTTGTCCGACAATGCCTTGTAAAGATTGTATTTCTTGCGCAGTCCGAGTACAGTACCGAAATAGTCTGTGACATCTCGATATCTCTTGTACTCAGATCCATAGCAGCGTGGATTCAGAGTTGACACACACGTACCATGCTTGCTCCACTCGTGTGACCAAAACACGTTGTTGTCGCCCTTGTTTGACGGCCAGTGCATATTCATGTCGTCAATAAGTCCCGCTTCATCTGATTCCTCAATAATGCTAGAGATGTTTGTGTATATGCGCGAGTTGTCACATCCACTGTCGCCGGTCTGTCCCCCAGTACATGTGTCTGGCCAGAGACCATGCAGCGTAAACTGGTCCGACTGGCCCAGTCCTGTGTCCCATTGCTGGACCAGAACCATCAGTCCGTACTTTGGTACACAGCAGGTATCGAGATTGGCTGCTTGGGCGGAGCACGAGACGACACCAAGCGGGCAACTATCACTGCGGTCAAACAGTTCTAGCGAAGTAGCCAAATGCAGCAGGAGAGATGTTAATAGAATGAATATAATCATTTTCGCAAAAAGATAGATGAGGAAGAAAGACATAGAGTGATCGACGACAGTAGTAGTCGTAGACATTTATTGATAGGGCTATTGTTACTGCAGAAGACACAAACAAACAAGTATGCTAGATAGCGCGTGCCTTTGCCGGATAGTCAATAAAAAGGCCCAAGCATCCTGGTATGGTACAGTCAACTGGCTTAAAGTCGTTGTTGCAAACACGAAGATAGATGCGAACCTCAAAACCACTACGCACATTAAGCTTGATATCGACCTTGCATCCAAGCTCTGTGTTTATAGCCTGTGCAACTCTCTGTAGTGAGTAAGTGCTACCGGGTATAATATCATGCCTCAGCAGCATTGCGTGTGGATTGAATTTCTCGGCCAGGTTAAGTGTAGTCTTGAAATAGTCCAGAACGTGATTAGTTTCATTGCACTGCTCTCGACAGTCTGATAGCAGGTTTACGACTTCGCGTCCATGCTTTTCCCACTGTCTTTGCCAGAACACCATATCATTTCCTAGAATTGATGGCCAGAGACTAGTCATACGGTTCCAAGTTCTAGAGTCGCTCTTTGCTATCTCGTATGCATTTTGCCAGGTGGATACGAGACACGGTGCTGGGTGGGATCGAGTGGTGTATATATCAGTCCACAGACCATGGATTGTAAATCTATCGGAAGGTCCTACGTTCTGGCTCCACTGTAGAGCAAGAACAAATGTTTTATTGGCCAACTTTATAGGGGTCAATCCAATGGATGCTACCTTGTGCTGGCTGTTCTCGGTCTTGGAGTCGAGCTGAGTCGATTCAAACACTATATCCACAGAATAAATGTTAGTCGTTTATGCTGTTGACAGTTCTGTTTCCGTTTTTACAGACGTAACTCTGTTGCTTACGGGTTGACATAAACAGAAAGTACATCTTGACGTCGAAAGTAGATAGCTGATAGAAGAAGCAGGATGCCGTACTGAAGAATAATACCGAGCAGCAACCGTATTTATAAGGGACAGCTACCACAGTACAGTTCTCCGGCTTTGATGTGTCTAGAGGTATATTTATCATAGCTGGCCGGCCGAATGGACTTTAAAGTCGTTAACAGCGCGAGTGTGATCCAGCATTTAATTTTCACGCTTATTGCAATCAAAATCAATCTTACCAACGGTGTACAAGTCGGCAAAAAATAGGTGACATGGGTACCGCCGTAGGCATGGCGGATTAGATCAATTGTGCACATGTGGGAATATGCACTAGCTCAAAGTCCTGTGAAACTTTAAACATGAATAGTATAGATTGGTACGGCTTGTGTCTACTATCAATTCAAGTGGACCCTTGACATATGCTAATAGTATGTTAGAGCTGCCGGACCCTGTGGTCCTGCAAAAGCATCGGCAGAAACGGGTTGGCCGATCGCAGCTGTGATTTCTACACAGATATTGATCTGCACACAAATCAGCAAACCGGTTTTCGCACAAATCTCGGGAAAAGGAGCAGCTCCGAGTCTACGCCGGCGGCGCGTGCAATCAGCAGCAGCGGCAGCAGCAGCTAATGCAATAGATGCAGCGTCATTGTACCTGTTTTAAAGGGTGATCAGCAGAGACTGAGGTGAGATATGCCTTTTGGTGTCTGCGTCTGATTTCGCATTGTTTTTGGTTGTAGCGACCGAGCCACCTGTCACTTCTAGTTTAAATTTGGGTACAGGAAAGACAGCCCTGCTCGACAACAACACAGAATAAGGGCAACTTGCCGCATTTCTCCTTTTCAGTTTTTGATTGGCTCCGCCCGGCACACTCACGGTGCTCCACTCTTACTTTCAGTGCGCCAAGAAAGATTCCTTCCATTTTTCTTTTGGATTTGCATGTCTTTTTATTGAGACAAATTCTATTTTGGTTGCCAGATGAAAAAGGAGACCAAAGGACGCTTAGAAGGCCAGAGGAATACCGATACGGTTCATTTCTCCTTTTCTTTCTCGCCTTGCTTTTCTACACTGCATTTATTTTCATCCTCTTTTTGAAGCGCACTTCTACCGCACTGCAGAATGGGCACGTTCGACAACCCAAATATCGACAATAGGATCCGGTACTTTACGTACTACCCGGCGAACATATATCCGCAGGTGTCGCTGGCCGTTTACTTTGTTGTCGCGGCTATTCTTGTATTCTTGACCATCCGCACAAAGGCACAGCGGTGGCTGTACATCCTTGCAGGCACGGCTTTTGCCGAGGGACTAGGCTATGTGTTCCGCACGGTCTGCGTGAACCACACGACCTTTGCCATGTATGTGCTGATGACGCTGTTCCTGCTCCTGCCGCCCAACGCCCTGGCGCTGGCCAACTACAAGACGACCGGAAAGATTATCAGCAACGCCACGTCAGTTCGCCCAAAGTTTTTCTGGCTCAAGCCAAAGTTTGTTAGCTGGTTCTACTTTTCGAGCGACATATTCTCGATTATCATGCAGGGTGCCGGCGGCGGTATGATGACCACGGCCAAGGGTCGCGACGCGGGCAAAAAGATTGTCCTTGTTGGTCTCATTGTGCAGCTGTTCTTCTTTGCCTGCTACATGGCGACTACAATCTACGTCTGGAAGCGTCCCGTCTACCAGGTGCACTCTGGCCCCAGAGATAAGAGCCCAAGGGCAGCCAAGAACAAGGTGATGATTGTGGTCTTACTTACAACGGTTCTGCTCTACCTGCGCTCCATCTATCGTATCGCCGAGTTTGCCGACGGATACGGTGGGACAATCTACCGCGCAGAGTGGGCATTCTATGTGTTTGATACCATCCTCATCTTCCTCGCATTTGTCGTCTACATTGTCGCCTTTATTGGGCGCAACTTCCCTCGCAACGCCCCGCCTCTTGACAGCGGCGAAGACTCGTATGCGTCGTCAGAGACTGCAGACCCCCAGCGTATACACAACACCTCTTCATCGCAGCTCGTTGAGAAAATCTAAATAAACGGGATCTATTTCAAAACCAATGTAATAACCTTCCAGTGGTATGTCACTGTACCGATCTAGTTTCTTCATGTTTTCAGCAGATCCGTAGACCATTCCACTAGAATCAAAGAAACCAATACTAACGGCTTTCAAATCTATGAAAAATATATTCTTGGGCCTGCTTGAGTAACTTGCATACATTTTACTACTATTAGCATCTACGTTGTAATTTCCAATTCCTATAACACGAAGAACGCCATAAATACCGGCTTGTATCATTACACTATATATTATTGTTCTAAGCAAAGGGGTATCATGGTGGCGAGTGTTTCCGTATATTTTCAATGTCTTGTAATCCTTTTCATGTATGTAAACTAGGTAATCATCTCTATCTAATACGTAGATATCATCAATGTCACCAACTATCATATAGAGTTTGTCAGACTGAGCACTATAGTGACAATACATAATTGAGAATAAAAAAATCTAAATTTTAATGGTATGGTAAAACAACCAGCGGGGCTGCCGCAAACAATACTTTATTACTAGAAATAAGATAAAATGTCTAATTCCTCATAAAAATAAAAATTTAATTAGCTTGACTTAGACCTTAATTAAATGCGTTGATGTAATCTTTTTAAACAAGCAACTACAAGGAGTGCTTCTTTTCCATTTTATAATGTGAAGAAACTTCCACAATAAAATAGACAAAAATGGTTGGTCAATTGTCTAGCAGTCAGTCAATGCCAGAGCAGCAATCAACAAGCAAACTGGCACGTCGTAGGTTTGCGGTTTTATACTAAACGACCAATCATTTAAGCGGCAACACCGGCAAAGAAAGACTAATTATATATTTTTAATCAATTGCATCTAAAATAAATGTTTAAATTTAAATTGCCATACCCGGTTTATGAAGTAGCATTCCTCTCTATACAATTTTAACGCCACCAACTCGAGCAATTCAGGCATATTTCTTAAAAAATATAATTGTATATAAATTAAAGCCTCTGATTGATATGAATTCACACAATATCACCCTGGATTTTATATTAAACGAAAATAAAGGATTTACATAAATCAACCAAACATTAACACTAGTGTAATAATGGATGTGAACAATCTAAACGCTAACATTTCAAGGTTGCAGCCTGGTTCTCAAAAAACATCTCGAAGATATTGCAATTAATAAGCCTTCCGACTATTTGACAGTGACCAGCACTGTAGACAGACAGCAGACAATACCCAGGAAAATGTCATATAGCGATAAAAGTGGCTAAATCATGGACAGGGTGGCCGAAGTGAAATAAATAAGTATACACAATAGACCACTTCTAATGGATAGTGCCAACCTGATTTACAATCAACAGGTAAACAGCGCAACTGTTATAAACATTAGGCAGCAACATTGAAAAACAGAGAGTAAAGCAGATCTAAACAATGGCAGTGTTAAGGTTAAGACTGGGGACAGGAGTAAACTCTTTTACCCTGGCAGCACTAAAATACTTTTGCTTTTTACCAAGTGCCTTTATTTACTTGCTGGTCCAATAACAATTGATGGACCTGCATTGTACCAACTCCTATCTCCATTTCGTTTTTTAATTTTCTGCTGGAGGTAAATGCCATGAATAGTACCTTTTACTGTTCACAAATAGTTTCAAGCCTAAGAAAAAATATAAAACAAAAAATCACATACTTGCTGAGATGGCGCAGCATAAGTATGCTGAGACTGTAACCATTTTTACGATGCCGACACTATTAACTGGTATAGGCAAATGTGGACCCATAGTAATAGCAGAAAGCAAAAGACACAATTCATGCCCCCACACAATTAGCTTCAAATTTGTAAAAGAAACCACAATAAAATACGTTTGCTATTTAGGCATTTATATTACAAAGGAATTTAATATTAAAAATTATTTAAAAATAATTCAAAACTACAAAGAATTATATTAAGCGGCTTTAATTATATTTTATTAATTTTACAAAGAAAAACAAATTTAATTGGATAGAAATTTTCATTCAATTAATGCTTGTGTAAAATATATTAAAACAATAGCCAGCTGTAATTATTCCTTAAAACAAAAGAAACATTTGCATTAACAAATGTTGGGAAACCAACGCTTAAACGTTTAAAAAAAATTGTGCACTTTT
The DNA here is from genome assembly GCA_027574685.1 of Coemansia erecta. Taxonomy (NCBI): domain Eukaryota; kingdom Fungi; phylum Kickxellomycota; class Kickxellomycetes; order Kickxellales; family Kickxellaceae; genus Coemansia; species Coemansia erecta. The sequence goes on from JANBOJ010000239.1 coordinate 24,663, forward strand.
TTTCTACATTAGATAGATAGTTTCATATGCTCTAACAAATAAGCCAATCTGTGTTCAACATTAATTATATAAGCGCGGCAGTGTGTGTTCAATTATGTGTAAGTACTTCATAAATAAAATATATTTTTTCTTACAAGTAGTAAAGTATGATTACTAATAAATCAATAATCGACTATTTTCTCAGCG